>CABHPQ010163966.1:0-27745 GCA_902168405.1 Peromyscus aztecus
TCCGGTGGCTCTGCTTCACCACACACAGGCATTTATAAAGTACCTGCTGTCTGCCAGGGCCTGTGTCTCAGGGTGAGGCCATGATGCAGCCCTTGTGGAGCCTGTGGCATTAGGGAATCGAGCCTGGAAAAGCTGGAGGCCAGACATATAGCAGAGCTACGAGGAGAGACATGGGAGGGCCTTCCGGATCAGAGGGAGCTAGCCACCTGCATGTCCAGCGCTGACCTGAAGCAGAGGCAGCCGGCCAGGCCTGGGAGGGACAGAGCCCGGACCCAAGGAGTAAGGCCTGTATTCTGGGGGCATTGTCGGCCTGGACCTGCCTTGGGTCTCTTTGTTTAGCACAGGGTTCTTAGAGTGTGGCCCTGAACTGGTTGCATCAGCATCCTCAGAGCTGGCGAAGTGTGCCTGGTCCCCACTCAGAAGCCCCGAAGATAGAGCCAACCACCCTGATACAGAACCCTAGGGGAAGAAGGTAGATAGACCATGGCTGGGAACTGACTGACTGTGTCCTCAGAAAGTAACAAGCTAGGGAGGGGACAGGATAAAGGGAGCACTGGATGTGTCTTGTTCAATTCCTGTCCTCCAGTTTCCCAGGACCTGAGCCTCCTGAGGTTAAGTGGGATGTGTTCCCCGGCCAAAACTGCCTGGCGTGCAGTGAGCCTCAGTTCTAAGTGACTGTGAAGCCTGCCATGGTGGTAGATTGAAACCATGGTGTTGAAACCAAAGCCAAGGTGTGGTTAAACCTCTTCTTAAAAGACTGATGGCCTCACAGTGCCACCCCTTGGCAGGTATGGCAGCAGCTAATGCAGTTCCTCAGGGGAGCCTGAAGACGGCGTGGAAGCCAAGAGGGGGTGCTAGGCCTTCGTTAACAGCCCAGGATGCCCCAGGCTTGGCCTAACACTCTTTTCAGGGCTTTGCACGGATGCTGGGGGAGTCTACACGCTGAAGCAGAGTGATGAGTCCCAGAGCCAGCCCCCTCTCAGGGTCCCGGCACATTCATTTTCCAAAAGGCACGGGTGGGGGTGGGGGTGGGGAGCAGTGTCCAGTGACTCTCTCATCCCTGCTCCACACATGCTCTGCAGCCACTCTGCACTCAGGGCCACTCACAGAGGGGTCCCCAGCACAGCCCAGAATTCCTGGCTGGAGTCAGAGTTCTGAACCACGCTGCCAGCTGGAGTTTGGAGGTTTTCCTGCATCCCCAGGACTGTCAGGCAGAGGTAGTAAATGTAGTATGAGTGGGTGTGCCTGGTCCAAATGCCCAACTGGGTCTGAACCAGAGGTCAAGCAAGCTGAGAGGGGACTGTGGACCTGTTCCCATCACTCACCTATTCATCTCAGGCTAGGACAGGGGGAGACTAACAGGATGGCACTCACTCAGCTCCAACTTCCCCTTACCACTGAGCTGATACCCTCCCTTTCCACAGCCATCATGTTACAGGGGCCAGGAGCCAGGCCTTTCCCCAGCCCTGCAGGCCTCACATCATTGAGCCCTTGGGGTACATCCATGGGGGTCTCAGGGGCTCTCTTCAGGCCAGTGAGGGCTTTGCTGAACTAGGACTTGAACTTGAGACACCTGGCCATGGGCCCTGGCCGTGCTTGCGTCCACCTTTGGTTTTCTCTTTGTGAAGATGTTCCAGCCGTACATAGCATGCTGTGAGGGTAAGAAGTGGGGTTCTAACGGTTCCAGACATTCGGGCCTGGCGCCCTCCAGCCCTCTGTCCGGGCTCTGAACCAAGAGTTTCACTGAGCTCTTGGGAGAGGAAGTTGCAATTTAAAAATAAAAACAAACAAACAAGAAACAATACCAGAAAACCAACAGCAGCAGCATAAAGGGTTTGAAACAAGACCTCTGGACCTTGTTATTTTTGAAGGGAAAGAAACTGCATCTCCAGAAAGGCCCTGACCGGACAGCAGCTCTTTTGATTTGTGCCCTCTGGAGACACTGGGAACAGGCAGGTGAGGGCAGGGGCCACAGAAGTTAGACCCCCCCACACACCACCACCACCACACACACACACTAGATGCCACTGCCACACGCAGGACCCTGTGGTGTTTTCCCCCACTAACCCAGCCCACACAATTGCATACTGATACAGCCCCCACTATATGCTACAGTACTGCCCCCTTGTGGCCGGAGGACTGCCAACAGGTGAGAAGCCAGTTTTGTGTGTCTTTCCTGAGGTGGGGTTCTGGAGATGAAGGGACAGTAAACCCATGTCCTCACACTTGCAGGCAGCTGGACCTGGGGACCAGTGAAGACGTCAGCTCTGAGTAGCATGCTTCCCCTCTCTCACCTGTATCTCTACTGTGTGACTGTGTGTGCTTTGCTTTCCAAGTGCTGAGCCGTGCTGTTTCCTGTGTGTAGAATAGGCTGATAACAGCCCTGCCTGGGCGTCCTAGGGACTGAAGGAGGCGGTGGAGGGCATCACATATCCCCTGGTGTAGAAACTAACTATGAGATGGGTGCTTACCGTTAGGAAGAGTCACTGGGAACACAGCCGGAGTGAGATGGTGACCTGTAGGGATGTTAGGGTTTGGGAAGCCCCGTGGAGCAACATGATAGTGAGGTGAGAGCCCCAGGCTGGGCGATTGCTCATGCCTGGGATGTTTCTGAGCATCCTCCCATTGAAGAGTGGCTATCTCAACTTGGCTAGAATCAGCAAGGTTGGCAGTTGAACTACAGTTGGCTACAGAGATGGAAGCCAACTGCGTGCATGCTCCAGCACAGGGGTGTGACCGTTGCAGAGCACCGGGAAGTGGGAGGGGAGACCTCTGAGCACTTCTCTGAGCAGCACTGAGCTCAGCTTCCAGAAGCCTCTCTGTGGTGGTTTGAATGAAAATGGCTCCATAGGCTCACAGTGGCATTATTGGAAGGTGTGGCCTTGTTGGAGTACGTGTGGCCTTGTTATAAGAAGTATGTCACTGGGGGTGGGCTTTGAGGTCCCAGAAGCTCAAGCCAGGCCTAGTGTGTCTCATTCTCTTCCTGCTGCCTGTGGATCCAGATGTAGAACTCTCAGCTCCTTCTGCACCATGTCTGTCTGCATGCTGACATGCTTCCCACCATGATGATAACGGACTAAACCTCTGAAACTGTAAGCCACCCCAATTAACTGTTTTCCTTTATAAGAGTTACCATGCTCATGGTGTCTCCTCATACCAGCAGAAACCCTAACTAAAACATTGTCCTTTGCCATGTTCACACCTGCATTTCCTCCTACCCCAAGCCTGGAAGAAGTTCGCCCCTCACTGAAGCAAAGCTCCTTTTTCAGTGGGGCAGAGCCACCCCTCTACCAGAGGGAGTGAGCTATACCCTCCTATGTCACTCAGCACTGCCCCTGGTGCCCCACTTGTGGACACAGCCCACACAGTATCATCCTCAGCCTCAGGCCACAGCTCCAGCCTGACTGTCAACAGTGTTGCTTTTAAATCAGGTTCTTCAGCCCAAGGAGGGGACTTCTCACTTTTCTCCCTGATTGTGTGCAATGGAGGATCAGATGGGGATAGGCTCAAGGTTCCCTTCAAAGTCACGTCTCTCACGTTCCTTTGTTTTTACCACTCGTGTGTGTGTGTGTGTGTGTGTGTGTGTGTGTAGGCCAGATGTTCACATCAAGTGTCTTCCTCTACAGTTTTCCATCTTATTTCACTGAATCTCCAGTTTGCTGATACCAATAGACGACCTGGCCAGCTCTCTCCCCAGCACTGGGATTATAGACTGAGCCACCACACAAGGCTTTGACATGCGTGCTGGGGACCAAACTCTGGTCCCCATGCCCTCCCAGCAAGCACTTTGCCCACTGAGTCGTCTTCCCAGCCCTCCCCTTCCCTCTTGCTCTCCCCATGCCTCCTCCATCTTGTTCTCTCCATCTCCCTCTACCTCAGAGAGACCCAAGAGACCCTTACACAAAGGCCCCAGTCTAGGAAACTGAGTCCTGGATCAGGCAGAGGCTGAGGGTTAAAAAAAAAAAAAACTGCGCCCAGCAGGCTACAGCCATGCTCACGGGGCCAGTACCTGCCCACCCATGAAGTAAGTCAGCTGCAGCCCTCAGCTGGTAGCAACACTTCCTCTGTACCCTACCTAACCTGCTTTCTCTCTCTCTCTCTCTCTGTACCCAAGCTTGGGTCCCTTACTGTGACCCTGGGATGGGGAGTGGCTTCTCTGGGGTTCAGGCAGAATGGAGACTTTTTTCATGAGATTTGAGGCAACCCCAGCTGTGGATGGATCTTAAGAAGTGGGAAGCAAGCTCAGCTCTCTCCTGTTTCCTGCTTCCCTCCCAGCCTGGGCTTCCTCTCCAGGGTGATAGCACACCCTGGAGATGCATGGTTTCTTCTCCGCCCCTGTCTGTACCTCCCTCTGGGCTCTCCTGCCCAGCTCTGAGCCACACCCGTGTGGGCAGGGACAGGACTTCTGCCTTGGGAATCTGCTGTCTGTGTGGTTCTTTGGCTTTGGGCCAGCTGGAGCTGGTCAGCATGTGGCCTTCCAGAGTGGACTCCACAAGGCTTTGAGCTCCAGGAAGGTTCCTCCAGGTACACAGTCTCAGAGTCCATTTTGTGCATGCTCTGCTTGCCTGGTTGGTGGTCTCACCCTTCAGGCCTGTGTATTCCTACAGAATGTGAGTCAGGTCGTCTCTGCAGAGATATGTGGAGGCCTAGGGTGCATCTGCTGACTGGTTCACTCTGCCACCAGGGAAGATCACCCACCTAGGGGGAGCCCGAAGGTGGAATGGGCTCAGCCCGCCAGTCATGGCCAGGCTCAGAGGTCTGGGCTTACTTTGAGCTATTCAGTTGGGATCTGAGAAAGTCTTCCACCTATGATACCCTGGAGATGGCTGGTAGAATGTATGGGTCCCTATGCTCCTTCTAGGGGACCCTTAAGGAGTGCAGACCACCAATGAGGCAAGCTCTGGACATCCCCATGTTTCCTGTGCCAACAGCTTCTTAACCAACCCTGGATCTAGGTTTGTTAATCCCCTTGTTGTGGGCATTTTCTGGGGTCCTCTACAAATTATGAGCCCCTGGGAATCTTCTTGGGTCCTTGGGGGCACTGTTCAGGCTCCGCAGTGCCAGGGAACACATTCCAACAGTGCTGGCATGCTCTCCAGCCAGCCGCCTCCTGTCAGCCCTTCCCTTGTGGTGGGCTCTGGTTAGTGTCTCTGAGACCAACCCAGCCACACAGAGCTGCTGAACACTTTCCCATCTATTTATTATTGAACGAACACAGGAATCTGGGAGCCTGCAGAGCGTGAAATTGGGAACAAATGCAGAGGAGGTCTAGACAGGAACCCTGCAGGCCGCTCTCTGCTCGCTCAGGACCGCAGGGCCCTCGGCCTTCCAGGTAGCAGAAATACTTGTAACCAGACAGATGTGTTTGGGGGAGGAAAAGGGTTCTGAGTCCCTATAAGCCCTTGCCCAGACTCTGGCAAGGAAAAAGGGCTGTGAGGCAGCCAGCCTGGATTCCCAGACAGAGCCAACCTTCTCTGTCCCGGCCTCAGTTTCTCCATCTGGAAGTGAGCAGTAATACCCTCACTGGGTTGGAAGAGACCCTCATTAAACCACCAAGTTTTGGGATCCCATGATGCCCCACTGTGGCCCAGGGCAGCTGTGTTTGCCAGGTCCTCAATTCTGGTGCCCTGTGGTGTTGAAAGTCCCTAGGTCCAGTGAGGCAGCTGGATTTTCCCCTGGCTCCAGAGCACTGGCCTTCACAAAGCCTTCCTATGTGCCCTGTACCCTGTGGGACACTGGCAGGGGCTAATGTGGGGTGCAAGAGTCTTCTAAGGCTGAGAAGACAGAGTGGGCACAGTGAACGGAGCAGAGAAAGGAGTGGGTTAAACCCAGGATGCACAGTCCAGATGGCAGCTACGTGGGGGGCTCCTGCCAGAGGAGGGAGCTCACGGGAGGAGGCAGGTGGAGGCGTCTGGTTCTGCTGCCAGGTGTTTCCTGCCTTGTCCCCACCCCCGACGCTTGGGCCTCTACACAGGAGACAACGGGAGCTTGTAACATGGCTATTCTCCAGGCTGGCTGCCTAGACATGGGTTATGAGAAACATACTGTCACTCACCAGAACCACCACCCCTCCCCCCCCACACACACATACAGATTCCAAGAACGGGTGGAGGGTCCACGGAGTGGCTCCAGCTCACACTCCATCTTTGAAGAAATCAGGGATAGAGATGGTGAGTGCATGTTTATAAGGCCATAAACCTGTTTATGGTCCCAGGGGGGCAATTAACAGTTCAGCAAAAGCCTTGCCAAATTTCATTGGCTGGCATGAGAAGACTGCAGAATCACCTTGGGGTTGTGGACAGACTGTAGGGTGGTCTCTGCCAGGTGTCACTGGGCCTGCTTCAGTCTTTGACTGGGCTGTCCTGGGCCCTTCTGGCTCTTTCCCTCCTCTCCATCCCTCAAGGACCAGCGTAGAAGCTTCCTCCTCCTCCAGGAAGCTCCCTGGGTTCCTTCTCCCAATGAATACAGCCCAACTCCCTCTCTGAGCCCCAAAGCCTTCCTGTTCTCTTAGGTATTCAGGTTTGCTTTTCTCAGAACCTGTTGGGAAGCCTCCCTCAGGCAAGGACAAATGAATCAGAAATCCTTTCCCTGACACCTTGGCTCAGTGCTGGACACTTCTTACATTCATGACCCTCAACATTTGTTTACACATCTAAATCACCAAGACCCCTTGCAGGCTGGTTAAAAACCAAACAATGTGGAATAGATGGAAGCCTTTGGATAAACTATACTGAATCAGCATTTCAGATGAGGGAGCTGGGGCCCAGGAACAGGCCTCTGTCCTGAGGTAAGGGCAGAGGGTGCAGCTGTGGGAAGTCCCAGCCCTTGAAGAGATGTGTAGGGAAGAACTCAAGAGCAGTGGGGTGAGGTGGAAGGAATTGGCCTCTGGTCCATACTCTCCTTCCATTGACTAGAAGCATGCAACATGGTTCCTTCTAGCAGTAGTATTTTTCAAATATATGGTACATGCTGGAGAAATTCAGGAAGGCTTTCTGGATTAAACAAACATGTTAGGCTTTAATGGCAGTGGACGTGTGGGAAAAGGGTATCCCAGAGGGAAAGCAGGTGGATAGAGCCAAGGGAGGCTTGGTCACCCCAAGACTGTTGGTGGTTAACTATAAATGACGTCAGGCTAGATGTGAGCAGAGCTGCCAGTGGCCTGTGCGTCTATGCTGGGCCGGCCCTGGGACCTGGCGCCCATTGTTACTGTGTGTGTATCAGCAAAGTGATGCTGAGACGCTCCAGCTGGCTGGCCTGGGTGTTGGAGCAGCGGCTGCTGACAGCCCTGGGCACCTGGCCTAAGCTGGCACCCTTCCCATCATGCCACCAGGCTGCCTGCTGCTGGAGAGGACCCAGGCCCCAAGGAGCAGCAAAGAGCAGCCTGGGCCCTGAGGGCCAAGCAAGGGATGTGTGTCTCTCAGACCCGGCTCTGTGGTGAGTGTGGCCAGATCCCTCAGAGAACTGAACCAAGGAAAGACTCATGCCTATAGTATGACATCACCCTGCCCCTCCCAGAATCCTCCGTGTTTCCCTAACCTTCCAAGGGAGGAAACTGAGGCATGAAAAAAGCAGGCATCTAGGGTCTGTCCAGTGACTGACTGGGGAAGAGCTAGGCTGGTACTCAGGTTGCCTTTGAGTACATTATGTGGAGCACTCCTTTCCCTGTCCTGAGGAGGTCCCTCAGCCCTATCATGCCTCCTGTGAGCTCGCTCCTCCCCTCAGCTCCAGCCTTGCATCCATGGGGGCACCCTTGACTGGGGCATATGCTGGCACTAGAAGCCAGCAGCAGTTCCTATGGCTGTCAGTGAGGCTGCATGTGAGCCCCGTGATGGGGTGGGTCATTGCAGGACATTGAATCTTGACCGCCAGGGCACTGAAGTCCAGCTTGCTGGCCACTTGCCTCCCACTTGGCTTCTCTGGGTGCAACAAGTTTCCACCAGTATGGTGACCCATGGGGCTATCTATGGTCATCTGTCTTGGGTGTGACATCTTTACAAGCTCAGAGGGTCCTGGGCTGAGTAGTCAGGAAATCTCCACATCTGTGTCTGTTTCTCCCGCCTCTGCAGCTCCTTCTGATTCTCCACACATTTGGCTGAAAATGACAGCCCTAGCCACATGTGTCTTCACACAGGTCATTGACCAGCAGGGACCAGTAGATCTCCTGTTCCGTTTCCCAGGAGAGAAGCTGTCCATCCCAGGCTAGGGCGTGCATTCACCTCAAGCCCATTTATATCCCTGCTTAATCCAAGGACAACCAAGAAGGGTATAAATGCAGCCGCCAGCCTCTTGGCTCAGAGGCAGAGCCCAGAAAGGAGAGCAAGGGTAAGGCTGGGCTGTATTCCAAACTGTATGCTGCAGTGCGTGTTCCATGAGGATGCCATAGGATTCAGGACATTCGTACTGATGAGGTTTAAGGCTTAGCAGTCATGTGGTGGTGGTGGGATCGTGGAGCAGAGGACACATTCCTGCCCTGAGGCAGATGGAGGGATCCCCAGAGACCCTACACATTCCTGAGCACATCCGTAGGTCTGGCTCTAACCTGACCCTGAGCACTTGCCTTGCTGGGACTGGTATAGAACAGGCCACTTTCCCGCTCCAGGCTGTGGTTAGTGCATCATCTCAAGTAGGCAGCCATGGAGGCCCAGGCCGTTTCAGAGAAGGGTCTGTCTGACAAGCAGGTGGGATGTTAGGGATGAAGGCAGTCTCTGCGCCTTGGAGACACTGGCCTCTACTACTCTTTCCTCTTATATGCAACAGGGCCCTGTCCCTGCTGTCAGGGCTTTTAACCGTAAGATATCTCCAATGCGTGCTAGGCTGACACACGCAGACCAGTCTCACCTTATTTAAGATATTGTTTGGTTTGGTACACCTCCCAGTTGGACACTCCTCAGTCCTCTTCCTACAGCATCAGGGTTCCAGTACCTGCCCCACCCTTCCCAGATCCTCTGACCACCAAGGAGGGCTTTCTGGGATCTCTTCAGTGGCCCCAGAAAAATCAATGTTCCTTGCACCCCAACAGAGGGATGAGAGCAGGCGGTTGAGTCTAGTGGCCACAGTTCAGAGTCTCCCTCCTGTGAGAAGTATGCCATTCACCTGGACAGCCCTCCAGATACCTCTACTGCACACTGGCTCCCATCTCCTGCTCTACAGGCCTTCAGCCCTAGCAAGGCCAGCTAGCCAGCTGGCCCCGAAGAGGCTAGAGCTGCCAGGCAGCATGCCCAGGAATGTGTAGGGTCCCTAGGGCTCCTTCGTTGTCTGTGTCTCCAGCATTCTGCACCCCATTGTCTCACACTTAGGGGCTGTCTCGACTTGCCTATATTTGGTTGGAGTTGTCCCTAAGTCTGTCTGTGTCTCTTGCCTTGTTGCTCTGTGTCTGTCTGGACCTGTCTGCCATCTGTCTGTCCATCTGTCTTCTGGGGTCTGAATTCCAGTTCCAGCCTTGCCTCTGGCTCACAGCGTGGCCTGAGCAAGATTCTCCCTGGCAGTACATGTCCACGTCTCTTCCATCTGTACCCAGGCCCCTGCTTGATCCCAATAGGTCATCTGACCCTCCCAAGTCCAGCTGCAAAGTATGTGAGAACACCTCATGCACACCCTCCCCACCTAGACCTGGAGAGTCAACAAAACACCAGTCTTTCAGTTACTCTCATACACTCCTGGAAGGGGATTAATCAACCCAAATCCCAGCAAGTCTTTGGCCAAGGTTAGTAGAAATTTAGAAACATGTGCATGTTTCTGTAACAGCAAAAAGTGGACAACGGTGTCTGTAGGGTCCAGCTGGGTGATCTGGGGTTCTTCTACCTAAAGAGCATGACCTTGGTGTGAGGAGGCCAGGCAAGCTCCACAGTGGATCCAGAGGGCTCCCTGAGACCATCCTTGTAGCACAGGGCCAGACTCCACCTGAAGCAAAGGAAGGTGCAGAATGACGTAACAGCACCTTCTTTCTTTGGGAAAGGGAAAATGTTCCTGTGCATGTGCTGAGGACGAGACCACGAAGGAGCAATGCAGTGCTAAGACAGATTGCTGCTTCCAGGGCAGAGCATAGCAAAGAAAGGAGGGGGGGGAGGGAGGGAGGGAGGGAGGGCAGGCCTCCAAATGCTCCTGGATTTATGCTGTGGTCTGTAGAACCAAGCACTTTGTATAATTGAAAAGAAAATTTTAATTAATTTTATATTTAAAGCAAATGAGGAAAAAGTGGCTCTGGATGTGGAGTTGGTGCAGAGCCACTGTTAAGAATTACTGTGGTGACTCTGAAAGTCTTTTGATTCAACTCCATCCTCATGGGAGCAGGCACAGAGAGACAATGAGCTTTCAGAAGGCTTCAGTGGGGATACTGACATTGTCATTTCAAACTTGCTACAAATACAAGGAGAAAAGCAAGTAAATTTAGGACATTAAAAGAGAAGTAATTTTAATGTATACAATTTTAATGAATTTTAATTTTTAATCAAAATTTAATGAATAAAAACCCAAACCAAAAAAGCAGAATCCCAAAGTTTAAGTGCAAACATCAATAGGAACTCGTGTTTTAGGTTTCCACTTCCGAAAATATAAAGCATATTGGCAGGTGGTGCCGGCCTGCAGTCTCAGTACTTGGAAAGCAGAGTCAGGAGGACTGGAGGTTTGAGGCTAGCTTGGTCTACATGAGACTGTGTCTCAAAAAAATAAGATAAAAAGTGTTGGGCTGGAGAGATGGTTCAATGGGTAAGAGCTGTGCACCCATGAAGATCTGAGTTTGGAACCCCAGCAACCACATAAAATGCTGGAGGCATAGCCCTGTACCTGTAGCCTGGGGAGAGGGGGTTGGAGACGGGAGGATCGCTATGTCCTGGTCCCCAGCCTAGCCAATAGTGAGCTCCAGGTTCAGTGAGCATCCCTGTCTCAAGGGAATGAGACATGCACACAAATTAATTAATGAGTTAGTTCACAATGAAAGATCCCCATGCTCTGTTTGCTGTGAACATCGAGACGGTGAGTATCCTCCTGTAAGACTCCACCAAGGGCTCGGAGGTCACCAGGATGGCACAGCAGTAGCCATGGAGAGGCTCCAAACCCACAGCCCCACTGGGACAGTGAACACTGACTGCAGGATCATGACTGCAGTAGATGGAAACAAGTCAAACAGTGAGCAGCGCTGCAGTGAGCCTCAGACACAGCCTCAAGCCTCAGGGAGACTAGGCCTCTTCTAGAAGGTGACGGGGTAAGAACTGGGCATGGATGACTTCCCTCTTCAGATGCGGCTTTGCCGTCACCAGCTCAGCAAGCTCTTTGTAACTTTATGTGGGAGAACCTGAGTAAATAACGGGAGAGAAATGAAACTTCAGAAAAAATCACTCTTTTGCATTTGCTGTGATATTGCTAGAACAGTCGGTGGCAGTCAGGAGGGGGATCCCATGATGGAAGAGCTGGACTGAACCACTGTCAACACAATATCACAAGAAGGGAAATCAACTCTAGACCTTGAAGGTGATGTGTCAGGAGGCCAGCTTAGGGCTCCAAGTGGCCAGGAACGGCCTGTTAACTGCCACACGAGGAAACATGCCAACTCCAATACATAGAAAAGTCTGTGAGATGAATGACACCATTTCTTTTCTAGCCACGTGGCAGGGAGGCAAGAGAAGGACTGATGAGAACTGAGGCATTCTGGAATGAAGGGTGTAACACAAGTGGTCCTAATGTGTGCAGACCCACTGTACGGATGACATCTCAGAGCATGGGGGGGCCAAGCAGAGAGGAGGCTTTTCTGAGTGCCCCTCTGTCATCTGTACGGAAGTGTTTATGGGTAGACTGAGATACGCTGGCTTTCCTTTAAAATGGTCCAGTCACTCCCTCCATGTCATCTCCCTCATGCCCCACAGAACCAGAAAGTCTTAGGAGTGGAGTCAGGGATGGGCTTGCTCAGGTGCTGGGGCTGGTCAGGGAAGGGCCCCGGAAGACAAAAGGGCTGTGGGAAAGCTGTTAAGTCTCGCTTCAACTGGCGCTGGCCATGACTGGAATGGTCACCCTGCAAAATATGAAGGGAAGACTGTAAAGGAGAGTCTGTGTCCTGGGGGCAGGGCTGTTAATCAGCACAGGTCCACACTGAATGTAGGCTGCGAGCTCCTTGCAATGAAGGGCTCATGCCATCATGGCTGCAGAAACCTGTCTTCTAAGAATTTATTCTGAAAAAGTCATTGAGTTTGGTTCTGCAACACAGAGGTGGGGGTGGAGGGGTTACTATTGCTTCCCTATAATGTCGCTGGGAATATATTTTTTTCTAAATATAAATTTTCTAAATAAAAAGAAATTGTTTATTTTTTCAGTCTCATGAGATGAAAAAGTTCTAGAAAGAAAATCTGCTTGGTCGGTATTGAACTGAACACTTAACAGTGATGAAGACAGGACTGGAGAGGCGGCTCAGTCAGTGAGGTGTTTGCTGCTCAAACACAAGAACCTGAGTTTTAGCCCCTGTACACACACACACACACACACACACACACACACACACACACACACACACAAGGCCAGATGTGGTATGCACATCTGTAGTCCTAGCACTAGGGAGGTGGAGAGAAGTGGACCCCTGGGGCATGCTGGCTAGCCATTTCAACTACTTGGCAAATACTAAGCCAATGACAGAACCTGTCAAAACAAAATAAAACCAAACAACTCCCCCCCCCCATCCCTACATAAACCAGAGACTGTCTAGGAGGCTCAGCAAATGGAGGCACTTGTGGCCAAGCCTGACAACCCGAGTTCCATCTCTGGGGTACACATGGTAGGAGAGAGCTGACTCCCACAGGTTTTTCTCTAATCTCTACATGATACATGCACACAAATAAATAGATGTTATAAAATTTTTTAAGTAAAAAAAAAAAAAAGGTAGACAGTTCTTAAGAAAAACTGTTGGAGATGGACCTCTGGCTTCTACACACATGGCACACACATGCATCCAAACCACCCCAGAGCTGTGCACAGCTACACAGGAACAGCAAAGATGGAAAATGTATGTGTTGTGCCTCTTACCACCACTAAATATGTAAAAGGGGTTGGCTGTGTTAAGTAGTGCAATATGTCAGAAATTACACTACACAAGAAAATGTGTGAACGTGGGAAAATAGACAAAGAGCCAGATAGACAAGTTCTAAAGCCAGCATTTGCCTGAACTGGGTCCGGCACTTTTTATTTATTTGTTTATTTGTTTATTTGTTTGTTTGTTTATTTTTGAGACAGGGTCTCAGGTATTCCAGGCTGACCACATACTTGCTATGGTGCTGGAGATGACTTTGAACTCCTGATCCTCCTGCCTCCATCTCCCTGCTGTGATCACAGGTATGTGCCACTGTGCCCTGCTTTGGCTACATTTTTTTAAAGTGGGAGTGTCGAGCTAGGCTGGAAGGGAGAGTATCATATCTAATGTTAAAAGACATGCTCAAGAGGCTCTGCCTTTGGACCAGGGAGATGGCTCAGTCAGCAAAGGGCTTGCCTTGCAATCAATCATAAGGACCCGAGTTCCACTCCCTAGCACTCATGAAAAAGCCTGGTGTGGTGGCACACATCTGTAACCCTAGCACTGGGGAATCAGAGACAAGAGCTCATTGGCTGGCCAGCCTAGCCAATCTGTGAACTTCAGGCTCAGTGAGGGATCTGTCTCCAAAAGTAAGTTGGAGGTAGATGGAGGAAGACACCACCTGATAGTGATGTTGACCTGTGGCCTCCATCCACACTCACATGTACACACATATACTCAGACACTATGCCCAGGAACATATGCGCGCGCACACACACACACACACACACACACACACACACACAGAGAGAGAGACAGAGAGAGAGACAGAGAGAGAGACAGAGACAGAGAGACAGAGAGAGAGAGAGACAGACAGACAGACAGGCAGACAGAGAGACGAGAGAGAGACAGAGAGAGAGAGACAGAGAGAGAGAGAACTTCAGGTCAGGAGCTGGAGAGAGAGCTCCATGGTTAAGAGCACCAGCAGTTAGGCCAGGTGTACGCCTTTAATCCCAGCATTTGGGAGACAGAGGCAGGAGGATCTCTGTGATTTCTAGGCCAGCCTGGTCTACAGAGAGAGTTAAGGACAGCCAGGGCTAAGCAGAGAAACCCTGTCAAAAAAAAAAAAAAAACAGAAGAAAACAAAACCCAAACAAGCAAAAAAATCCCAAAACAACAACAAAAAAGAACACCAGCAGCTCTTCCAAAGGACCCCAGTTCAATTCCCAGCACCCACATGACAGCTCATAGCTGTCTGTACCTCAAGTCCCAGGGGATCTAAAGCCTTCTTTCGGCATCCATGAGCACAGAGTACATGGTGTACAGACATACATGCAGGCAAAACCCCATACGCATAAAAATAAAAATAAACTCCAATGTCAGGCTATTAGCAGTCACCTTTTGCAAATGCGGAAACTGAGGCTAAGAGGTGGAGCAGGGCTTGGAGGCTGGGATCTCCTCCTGCCTGCTCCATCCCAGGCTGATCTCCAGTCTGTGGTGTCCACATTCTGGGGTATTTCCTTTTCCCCTCCAGCTGGTCTCGTGGTGTAGAATTGTGGCTGTGGCATAGGCACTAACAATGCTGTGGCCTGTGGTATCTGTTGCAGGCTGTTGATGGAGAAGTGGGCGGATGACAGCCGGGACTGTGGTCATCACTGGGGGCATCTTGGCAACTGTGATTCTGCTCTGTATCATCGCCGTTCTGTGCTACTGTCGGCTTCAGGTACTCCCAAGGGATGGGGAAGGGGATCTGGTTGGGGTGGAGCCTGAGATGTGGCTCTCCAGGGGGAGCCCCCAAGAAGACAGAGAGGGTCAGGGTCCAGGATGGAGTGGAGGAGGGTACAGTCAGATTTCAGTGGGGGTGGGGGGATATCTCTGTGCAGTTCAGTGGCCAGATGCCCAGCTCACCAAGGCTTTTGCTGAGGCTCAGAGAGAGTCAAGGACTTGGCTAGTGGTGCACAGCTACCCTTCAGGAGAGCAGTGAAGAGTGTGCTGCCTCATGTACCCTTCCCTGCCTGAACTTTAGAGGCCTCTGAGGCCCCACGTCTTCCCGAGAAGAAGGAGCACCTGTGTGCAAGGCGCACCCGGTGCCTATGACAACTCTAGGATCTGAAATGGCTTACCCAGCTCTGCCCTTTCAAGTTTCTTACCTAACTGTGCCTCAGTTTACCTGCCTGCAAACTGGAAATTAGACTTACATGTGGCTGTGTGGGTGAGATAGATAAGTGACGCATTGCGGGGACCTCCGCTCAGAGTGGGCTGGGGTAGACGCTGGGTGATGGTGGAGCAGGTGGAGGTGACTGAGCAGGGCCACCCCATAATCTTGGGGTCTACCCTCCAGTCAACACTGGTGGGAAGGGCACCGCGGTCACCTGACCCTCTACCCACAGTATTACTGCTGCAAGAAGGACGAATCCGAGGAGGACGAGGAGGAGCCCGACTTCGCGGTGCACTCACACCTGCCGCCCCTGCATTCCAACCGAAACCTTGTGTTGACCAACGGGCCTGCTCTCTACCCGGCTGCCGCCACCTCTTTCAGCCAGAAGTCCCCACAGGCGCGTGCTCTCTGCCGCAGCTGCTCTCAATACGAGCCGCCCACCTTCTTCCTGCAGGAGCCAGACGACGACGACTTTGAGGGTGTGCGCAACGGTGGGGGCCGCGTGGCCTACAAAACCATCAGCCAGGAGGACGTGGATCTGCCCCCAGCGAGCTTCGGGGGCCTGCAGGCACTCAACCCCAACCGCCTCTCCGCCATGCGTGAGGCCTTTTCCCGCAGCCGCAGCGTTAGCACCGACGTGTGACAGGTCTCCATATTGCCTAGGCATCCAGCCCCGGAAGGTCTTGAGATCATGGCAGGATCCCCATGGCATGCCCTGGCTCCATGCCCAGGCCTCGGCTCAGCCACGTCTTCCCTGTATCCCTGTCCTAGGGCCTCTATAGGCATGGGGAACCCCCGGGCCCTCTGCAAGGGTAAAGCCCAATGACCCAGGTGTGGCAGCTGTGGGTAGGGATAGCTGGCACAAGAGAGGAGGCAGCGGTCAGGTGGATAAGGTCAGGCTATGTTGGGGCACAGGAGCCAGGTCCTGTGCCCAGGAAATGAGAAGATGGCTAATGTCCACCCCAGCAACTTGTCAGTCTCTGGCTTCATGGCCTTAGCCCGTCATTCCCTCACCAGGCCTTGGGCTTCCTACCTGCTCAAGGGAGCAGAGGTCTCACTGGTTGCCATGGCCCTACAAGCATGAACCTTCCATAGAGACCGTGGACCAAATAACTATTCTGTCCCTTCGCCCAGTCTCCCCTCTCTCCATTCCTTCTCCAGCCTTTGTCTCACACTCCTGAACCTAGGTGCCAAGCATCTGCCCCAAGCTTGAAATACCCATTGCTCTGGCCTCCCTGAAGATGGACAAGTCTTCTTGTAGAAGGGAGAATTTAGGAGACAGCAGTGTCCTTGGGACACTTGTTCCACCCCGATCTGCTTTTCTGAGAGAAGAGGCATAGGCACAGAGGACATTACTCTGGGAGGGTTGACACCAAAATTTACACACCCCGTACTCATCCCTAAGCCCAGTCAACTGACAGACACACCCAGCGAGGCTGCTGATGCACTGGAGATGGCCCAGCTATGCACTAGGGGTCTCAGGTGTGACTCTTGGGCAAGTCATCCCATCCATGGGCTTGAATCCTCATACATGTAGTGACTGGGGGCGGGGTGGGGGGGGGCAGGGGCTGGCTGCAGAAAGCCCTTTGGACTCTGGTCCTCAGTGGAAACTGAGGTCCCTGGGGAGAGCTGAGCAATAGATCATCCACTTCTTGTTTTCTGCTTGGAATGAGGTCGCAGGCCCAGCCAGCTAGAGCTGGCTGCCCGTGTGTGGAAGCCTCATCTCTAGCCATGCTGCTCCAAGCCCCTCCACTGGATGAGGAGTTGGTGTCAGGTGGCCACCCCTCGAAGGTGCCCCAACCCCAGAACCCCAGCCAACAGGCGTACAGTTCTCTGCTCTGACAGAGGCACCATTCTTGGCAGCATAGCCTCAAGAGTCCCTTTCCCTTGCGGCCCTATTTCATCCCCAGGCCCTGCAGTGGAGCCCTAGGGGAGCAAGTGCCCCCCCGCCCCCCGTGAAGGTGCCTTCCTATAGGACAGTGGCCACTCCTGAGCCAGGTACCACAGCAGGGCCCTCCACACTTACTACAGGCAGCTGAACCATGCTAGTGAGGATCTGCTGTCTTTGACATTTGAATTTTTTTTCTCCTTTTCTTTTTCCTGCCTCGGTTTGGTCTTGCTAAGGTCTAATCCACCCTTAGAATCACAGAAGTCCCCAAACTACCCCTTTCCTCTCTGCTTCTTTGTCCCAGTCTACCCCATGACATCTGTCCCTTGCATTACTTGGGGTATGGGTGAGGTAGGGAGGGGTGCTCTGGGCTGTTCTGTCTTTATGTCCTATCCCTCCCCTCCTTTTTTTTTTTTAACCTCCACCATCTCTGTATAGACCCATAGACATCTTCAAAGTGAATTAAGCATCCATCCCTACCAGCTCACTCAACACCACCATGGGACCTGCCAGGAACCCACCCAGCACCCTGAGAAAAAGCAAAAGCCAATAAATTTGTTTCCCACACCATGGCACTAGGCTGCTTGTCTGTCCATCCACTGGGCACCTTCAGGCACAGACCCTCTCTGGAACCAGACGGAGTCCACCTTCCCAGCCTAGCTGGTGAGTTCCAGCTCTACCCAGAGGGGCTGAGAACAGCTCTCAGGCAAAGGGGCATCATCACAAGCCACCTTTGTCGACCAGTGCCCCCAATGGCTTTCAAGATCGCTGTTAACCAATCTGAAGAGCAGATTGAACATGATGGGCTATGTTTCTTGAGGACAAGTGGCTGGCTCTCCCTGGGCTGGCATCAGCACAGTGGGGCGCTCATGCTACCCACCTCAAAAAGAGATGAAACCAACCAGTGATGGTGGTGTACACAGCACAGCCTGGCATAGTCAGGTGCACAATAAAGGCCAACAGAAAGGAGTGTGGGCTGAGGGAGAGAGGGAGGAAGTCAGGAGGGGGAGGAGCCTGGAAGAGAGGTAATGATGGGATTCAGGTGCGGCAGAGGTCCCAGCCCCTGAGACACAAGGAAACTGCTCTGTCTGAGCCCAGTTGGTGACCTGACGCACAGCCATCTTCCAGACCACTAACTTATGCATTTGGGGACGGAAATAAAATCTCTAGGAGCAGCTGCCTTGACTCAGTCCCTGTGGTACAGGCACACAGAGAAGCAGTAACGCACTGGGCTGTGTTGCTGCCTCAGTTCCCCCACACCCCAAAACCCTAAGCCCTTCAGGAACAGAGCTATATGGCAGATCTGTCGGGGCAGACTGACCCCAAAGCACAGGAGACAGCCGCCAGCCTCCCTACTACCTGGGCCCAGAGGACTCCTCCAGGGTCTTGGGACTGACTAGCCATGACCATCTCAGACACAGACAGCCCTGTCCTCCCTGCCTCACTGGGGGCTGTGTGTGCGTGTGTGTGTGTGTGTGTGCACTTGCGTGCATACGTATGCTGTTGTCTTTTCCACCCTCCTCCACTCATGAAAAGTCAGACTGAAGCAGCACCCAATAGCTGCCTTGTGTCTCTGCACCCACAAGGAGCCACCCTGATGTGGGAAGCTGTGCATACGGCCCTGAGGATGGTCCTCAGAGAATGGTAGATGGCCTTACACGAATCCTGAGCCCGCAGCTACAAATGCTCATGGTGGCCATATCCTGTATCTCCTAGCCTTCCTGTTCCCACTGCTCCTCCAGCGTTCCTATAGCCCCGTGTTCCATCCTGGCTATGACCAGAGGCAGCTAAAGATGGCTGGAGATTCAGGCCAGCTTCTACCTCAACACTGTCCTGCTGCCCACAGCACCCATCCTTGGACACCACCTGCTCTTCTGGTTGCCTTTTGTCTGCTTTCTGTATCAGACTACCCTGTTCCCACCCGTCTCTGCACCCACTGTCCAGCAAAGGAGCCCGTACAGCCTCACTAAAGCTCCCAAGGCTGACCACCATTTCTGCCCACAGTGAGTGAAACCCCAGCACGCCGCCATAAATACAGCCACTTTATTAACATGCACCAGTGAGTAGTGAGGAGGGTGGCAGGGACACCATGAACAAAGACTGTCCCTTCCATCCAGCACAAGAACTCCAGGAGGGGAGGCAGTGTGGCACTAATGCCTTAGGATGGGGTACCTTCAATACTTCCAGAGACAGGGCAGCCTGGGCTCCTCAGCTGACCCAAGACCCCTCCTTGCCCAAGGCAGCCAAAGAAGGGAGACTCTCTCCTTCCTGGGTCATCTGCAAGTCACCTTGAGAGGGTTCTGCCACCTCAGAGAAGGGCCTGGAAGTGGGCAGGTACTGCCCACTTTGGGTTCTGGACTCTGGGCCCTCTAGGGTGGGCACAGACACAGGATCCTGGGAGAGCGTGGACAGCTTCCCGCAGCAGGGTGGCTCCATCTGAGAAAGGGCCTGTGGGCACTGGAGGCTCTCCCCCAAGGCAGAGACAGTGCCACAGGGTCAAAAATCCCTTCTTGTCAGTTGTGCTCTGTGTCACATCTTCACAGCCCCGGGTCTCCTGCAGGGTGGGTGTCCAATGAGAGCCCCAGGATGTGGTGCTCAGGTCTCAGGGGCTACAGCCCCGGCTAGGAGTGGGGAGGCCTGCAGGAGCGGCAGCAGGCTTTGCTGTAGTACCAGTGGCCACAGAGGTTCACTTTGATGGCCAGTGCGCAGTTGGTGCCCGGCTGGTCCTGGCAGCTGTCATCTGGGGATGGGACACAATGCAAAAGGAAGGATGAAATGCCAGGAGGCCCAAGGGGGACAGCTCCCAGGGTCCCCAACTCTTGCCATAGTATCTTCCCAAAGGCAGGAGCTCATGAAGGGCTCCCAGAGTCACACTATGAACGGGTCAACAGATGAGCCCCCCACCCAGCCTAGGTCCAGAGCACCCCACATACTACAGATCTCCAGTTCTATGTCCCAGCTAGCCCTTTCCTAATGCAAGTCCCTCTCCAGGAAAATATGGATCCCACTAGGTAGTTTGATCTGATCACTTAGGGGGTAAAACCCTAGGATTTGGAAGAGGTCCCCGATCTCCTCTGAAAAGTCCAAACCCTTCCAGGGTCCATGGGTCCCTCTCTCCTTGCCTCAGTATTCTCAAAATAGAATTCACCTTCCCCTACATTTAGCATCCACTTTGGAGACTGGACCTTGTCTATCTGCCCAGGCCAGAGACCATGCCTAGCTCCTACCTCCCTGCCTCCTGAGAGTCAGCACCGGCTGCTCAGGCCAGGTCATCTTGGTCTCTGGTCCCACAGCTTCCTCCAACCACATTTTAGGTCAGTGCTTTTTCCAAGACTTAGGTCTCTGCATGGATTCCCTGAGCCCCAGCTAGGCCCTCCCCCTTAGAGAAGACCTCTCCTGAAGACACGCCTGTGTGTCTCTCCAACTGCTTCCCTTAACTAATTAATCCCTGTTGGTCCTCCAGACCCTGGCTCTGCCCACAGCTCCCACCAGTCTCCGCCCTGTGCCCAGCCTCTTCCTTCTCACCTGGGGGCTCTGTGGGACATGGCTGCAGGTCACAGGCCTGTCTGCCGACAGGCTTCACCAGTGGGTCACACCCTCGGACAATGTCAGTCCCCTGGTAACACTTCACATCTCGCATCCTCACACCTACCCCACATGTCTTGGTGCACTGGTGTGGGACAGACAGACAGACAAACAGGTACATAACAAGGCTCTCCATAGTGATAGAGACTGGGACTCTCATCACTCAGTACTCTTCCTTCTGCACCATAACCATCCACAGGCTGGCCCAGGACACACCCGGTCCTTAGAACCTAGAGCCTGAGCTGGGGCTGAGCAGAGGTAACTGGAGGAAAGGCACCGTCGGGTTTCTCTACCTCAGTTTTCCCAACTCCATACGAGAGGGTGGCCCCTCCTGTGCCAACTATGACCTGCTGGGTGCTCAGGTTCCATCTGTCCCAGATTAGTGACACAGAGAGTTTGCCATGGGCCAATCAATGTAACTTCCAGAGCCATCACACTGAGTCCAGATGTTCCCCTCAGAAAGCCTGCTGAGCTACCCAGAATACCAGGGACATCTGCTGACCCCAATTACCCTGCTATTCCCCTGCCAAGATCCTGCAGGCAGTGGTTCCCTGATGTGGTGACCCCACATCACCCAGGCATGCCTTGGACCTGAGGTATGGGGAGGCCCCCGCCCCAGGCTCACCCTAGTCTGATTACCAGACACAGAGGAGCTGATGAAGGCTGGCATAAGGCCACCTGCCCGTTCACCCGCCCTGAGGAGAGGGGAGGCTGGCTTGGTGCAGGCGACCAGAGGACACTCTGCCTTTGCAGATGCCCCTGAAGATAAGTAGGCTCCCAACAGGTCCTGGCACCTGCTCCTCAGTCCCTGCAGGTGAATAGGACAGAACAGTTGGATGAACAAACACTGAACTGATGCATCATGATGGGGCAGCCGTAAAGAAGGGCACTGCCCCAGCCAAGAGCAGAAAGGGCAGACTCCCTCCCACATGTCCACCACTCCTGTGTTCCCTCTGCTCCTGTTATCTCATCAGGGCAATAGGGGAAGCACCCCTCCCTCATGGCTGCTTTGGGGATCCTCCTTATTCAAACTCCTCCTTTCTTATTGCCCAACATGGTCCTTGACTTACTAGGCTCTGGCCACACAGCTACCCTAAGACCAGTGTTCCAGCTAGGCTCAATCAGTTCAGAGGGGATCTTCACTCCAGAGACACTTGTGTGTCTCTCTACCTGCTTCCCCTGATGATATTTGCTGGTCTTCAAGCTCTGCCATGCACCCTCTAGGCAATCACAGCCCTACTTCTTCCTTCTTACCTTCAGGGTAATGGGTATTGGTGGGCATCACAGTGTGTGTGTGTGTGTGTGTGTGTGTGTGTGTGTGTGTGTGTGTGTAGTGTAGTGTATACAGAAGAACTCCGGAGTTCCTAAGCCCATGTTTGAGAAGGACAGCAGCTGGGGCCTCACCCCACAGAGCCCTTGGACTTTCAAGTCTTGGATTTGTAACCCACCCATCCCAGCAGCTGGGCCCAGGGAGAATCTATGTGTTGGGGTATTGGACACTAGAGAACGCCATAATGAAGGCTCTAGACTCCAGGTCCCATCTGTCACTCCACTACTATTCCTAAACATTCAGAGTTGACCTATGTGGGAACCAAAACCATAGACAGCTTGAAACCCTGTGTTACTCAGCTTGGCCACAGAAGTCCTGTCCTCAGCCTGCCCAGGGATGTTTAAAGATGGCTCTGGACTCCCCTTGTCCTTGCACAGGACAGATGTTGTTGCTATGGGATGCTGTTGCTATGGGATGACATGGAGGAGGAAATGGCATATAGATGTTGATGTGAGTTAATAAAAGCTGACACCTAGGTGTGATTGCCTCTGTGGTGTTAGGAAGGCTCAGGACGCTGACAAGCCTCAAGGCGTGGTATGACATCTCAGGCAGGGTGAGAGCAGCTGAGGTGCAGTTATCTTATTGTGCCAATCAGAGACTAGACAGGAAGTCCCTCCCACCCCATGGGTAGGGAACCCTCCCATCCTTCTACTTACTGCTTCTCTGCCTGCCCATCACTTGCCTGTGAGTTGAGGCTACTCCACACCTTAGGCTTCTTGCCCCGGACTCCTGGGATGGACTGGTTTGCCCCTCCTTCCCTTTGCAGAGTCCTCAGCCCCATGTCTAACACACCTTAAACTCTGGCCCCAAGTTGGAAAGCTCTCTCAACTTCAGTTTCTTCCTCTCGGTAAGTGACAATTGGAAGAGATCTGGGGACAAGCGCTGGACCACAGCTGCCCCCAGTGACCTCTATGGCAACAACAGGTGATGGCTCCATTCTTGCTTCAGAGATAAGAGCTCAGCTCTATCCTACCTAGCATGGGAAGGATCCCGTAGAACTGAACAGGGGGTCAGGCTTGGGTCAGGACAACTTGCTGCTCTGCCCACTGACCTAGGGCTCACTTTCTGCCACTTGTATGCCCAAGTCTCATGCCTCTGTCTTAGCCATGCCTCAGCCAATCTTACCCTCTGTATCCATCAGGTTTGGACTACCCTTTGGAGAGTATCAGGTACACTTGTTACCAAACACAACACTTAAAAGCCTCATCTTTAAGCCAGAAATGACCAGGCCCAGACAGGCCCACAAAAAGAGTTGCAGGACACCAGGGTAAGATCAGCAAAGGCTTCTGGGTAGTGATGACTCTCCACTAGTTGATCTAGAAGCATCCGGGGACAAGCACCCTGGCTGACTGAGGCTTGGAGGAAGGCTTGATAGACATAGGCCAAGATGGATGTTCTATGTCAGGATCAGAGCCCAGGCCTGGTTTAAAGCAGTCTCAGGGAGTGTGTGTATGTGTGTGTTGGGGGGGGGGGGAGGGGGCTTGCTGGGTGCTTACCTCTGACCAGGGGCTGGTGTACCACTTGAAGCAAGGTCTTTCGAAGCATGTGCTCTCCTCAGGGGGCTTCCTGGATAACCCACACTCAGGACCACTGCGCATCTGAGGCTTCCCATTGGCCAGCTCCATGCAGAGAACCAACCGCTTTTTCACACCACGTCCACAGGTAGTGTTGCACTGAGGGACCAGACAGAACAGGTCAGTGGCCAGAAGCCCAGAGAACCAGAACCCTGACCACAGCACCCCTGGTGGCCAAGGTTTGGTCAATGATATTTGGGTAAAAGTGTAAACAGTTTCAACTGGGAGATTGGCTGACAATTCTTTGTTCAGTAACTGTTTGGCCCCATCCAGATTTGATCAAAAGCAATTAGGCCTCAAACCATCTGTTTTGAAACAAATTGGCTAATGTAATTTGGCCAAGGATGATCAGGCCAAAATCAATTCTGCAGAAAGCAATTTGGCCCAAGATTATTTAGTTAGCAGTGGCCCGCCTGAAACCATTGACTGAGAACAATTGTCTGAAATGGCAAGTTGGTGACAAGGGCAGGTTGGGACAGAAGACAAATGGGTTGTGATAGCAAAAGTCATCACGGCCCTGTGGCCTGGAAGTGTGTGCAGTCAACACACCCCTGTCTCTGGCTTTGTGTCCACCAGAGCAGGGCCCAGTGAGAAGATCCTGGGGACCTGCAGACACCTCTGTGGGAGGAGGTGGGAAGAGGTTTACTCCCTTTTTAGCTTTGTCCCAAGTTAATCGTTAATCAATTGTTCTTCATAGCTTGTCATGAATCCCTCGTTGTGACCAGCCATTGGCACTCAGGCCAACTTTCTCCTGTCCCCTGTGCGATCCAGAGAGAGGCTCTATGCAGGCTCCTGGGTACTCACCCGCTCCCAGTCTTGAGCCAGCCAGTGGGCTGGGCAGTTCTTGTCCCCACAGGGGTGAATGGCCAGAGGCTTTGTCTCCATCTGGCACTGAGACTCTGGCACTACCCGTCCATCGCTGGTCTTACAGTACACGTGCCTGATCGTACGGCCCTGCCCACAGCTTCCGCTGCACTGTGAGAGGGAGCAGCAGGGGCTGGTAAAACAGCACGGGCCGTTCCACAAGCCCCCGACCTGCATCATCCCCAAGGAAGAGAAACAGCTCCCAGGGCAGTGCAAGGGAAGCAGTTTCCACGGTAACCACTTTTTAAATAACATTTCTGTTCTAATTACAGACATAACATGCTCAGTGCAAAACACGCACAGAGAAAAGCACAGCTCAAAAGGTCACCTGAGAGCCCCCACCACCAGAGAGGACCTTACCAAGCATATGAGCAGCTCTGTTCCAGGTGAGAGAGACAGATGGAGACAGAGACAGGGAGGGGAAACAGGCGGAAAGACAGAGACAGGGAAAGGCATGCAGACGGAAAGAGACAAGGAGAGATGTAGTCAGGAGAGGTGGAAACAGAGGTCGTTAATGGGATGGTTATGTCCACTTTTGTTTCTGGACAGGGGTTTGAGTCCATAAAAGAGTGGAAGGGAGGTCTTTATACTTTTCTCCTCGTGTCTTTATTACAGATAGATGAGAAAACTGATGCACAGCAAAGCAGCGTCCTCAGGGTCAGGGTCCTGTCACTAGCCCCATGGCCCAAATCTGCCCTCACCGGTCCCCAGTCTGAGACGGTCCATTGGCGGTCACAGGGAGGTCCTGTGCAGTTCTTCTCTCCCACAGGCCTGGTGCTGGGGTCACACAGCTTCTCGTCCTCAGAACAACGGATGTCTCTGGTCACTACACTGCGTTCCCCACACTTGGCCGTGCACTGCAAGGAAGCCGGGGTGAGAAGCATCATGATACATCTGTTCTCAAGCACAGGCCACCACCCCAGCATCTGCCGACTCTCACCTCCGACCACTCAGACATCTCCCACTGTGGCCCACAGGCCGGGTTGCGGCATGTCTTGCGCTCCTCGGGCCGTACGGCCTCTGTGGCCTCACACAGGTCACTGTACACGGAGCTGTCAAAGCCAGGGGACAGCATCTTCCAGCAGCGCACGATGCGGAACTGATGGCCCTCACCACAGGTGCGTGAACACTCGCTCCAGCTGCTGGTCTCCCACCTGCCTCGGGAGCGAGGACAGCCCTCAGTGGCCCCAAATCACACAGGCCAAACCAGACTGGAAGGAGGTGAGACCAACCAGTGGGGACTGTGCCCATGGCAACCCTGTGTTAGGTAGCCCTAGGCAGAATGTTGGGTGAGTGTTCTGCAAGTGCCCACGGCCTTCAGGGACCTGGCCACCTTCACCTACCCTCACCTCCAGGCCTTCTTCCTTTGTCCTTTCTGTCTGTTCCCATTCCTTCTGCACCTGCCACCCTCCATACTCCAGTGTCCCAGAGCCCCAGGCCTCCCTTTCCCTGTTGGGTCACACGGGGGACTGTGGCCCCTTCTGGACTCTGATTCTTCAGGGGCAACAGTGAAAGTGAACCAAAGGTGTGAGTCCAGCTGTATACCCAGAGAAGGGCATCGCCAGTGTGCAGGATGACCACCCATCTCCACCCTGTGCTGTGTGGGGTTATGAAAGACCGGGTTCCTCCATGCAGGCCCTCTGAGAAGACATACTTGGAGAAGAATCTAAGCCAAGTGCAGGCCAGCTCTGTGGCCTTTTCCTCCAGAAAAGAACAAATGCTCAGATGTAGCAGCCGGAAGAAAAGAAGGAATGTGACATGTTGGGAAGCCAGAAATACATGGCTCCTTGGAAGCGACACCAAGGCTCTGATTCTGCCTTGAAGACAAGATAAGAGACATGGGGGCTAGAAAGATGGGGCTCCCTTCACCTCCCAGGAGTAATCTTCCCTAGCTTATAGAAATCCTAGCTTTGCAGGTCAGCCCAGGCACCAAGATAGTCCTCTAGTATAGAGTACTATGGAAAACCCCTGTGGTAGAAAGTGTCTAGTGACTGTCCCGTGTGCTCTGCTCTGCTCCCCACACAGCCCCTCAGCTCACAGCAGAGGCAAAGCAGAGCCCTAGTGTGAGCATGGGTGTGTGTATACACACACACACACACACACACACACACACACACACACACACTCATTCTGACACCCAGCTGGGTGCTCAAGGACAGGTACCTGGGCTGGCACTCCCTCCCAGCGCAGAATTCGTGGACAGGCTCAGGACGGGTCAGGGCATCACAGTAGCTGTCATCCACCTCAACACCATCATAGCGAACACACATGGCATATGTGGACATGACTCCTAGGTTTGGGGCAACACAAGGGTCTGAAAACTGTATGGTTAACAGCAAGAACCTTGGATACCAGCAGATGGGTGAGCCTGTGAGCTTGGATGGGTCACATGACAACTCAGAGATCTGTTTCTTGTATTGGGGATGGTAAAAGCCTAGAGCTGGAGGTGGGAAAGCTCTGTGGGCCAGAGTCTCAGGATCTGAACTATGACCTCTTTGCCCAGCGTAGGCATCTAGCTCACCTGCCACAAACCTCGATGAGCCTTACAGAGGCAGAATAAGTACAGCCAGGTACCCTGGTGTGCATTTGTCTGACAAACCCCACTGTAGATGAGCAGGCAGGCAGGCAGAAAAAGACAAATCAGCCGGGCAGTGGTGGCACACACCTTTAATCCCAGCACTCGGGAGGCAGAGGCACGTGGGTCTTTGAGTTCGAGGCCACCCTGGTTTACAGAGAGAGCTCCAGGACAGCCAGGGTTACACAGAGAAACTCTGTCTTGAAAAAAAGAAAAGAAAAGAAAGAAAAGGAAAGAAAGAGAGAAAGAGAAAAAGAAAGAAAGAGAAAAAGAAAAGAAAAAAACAAACCATTGTAGCCCTTGACAGCCCTGTCCCCAGATATCAGATTAGGTGCCCCAGCTTTTACTGAAGCTTTCCTAACCAGCACCTCTATGTCTTTAACTATCTGTGTGGCTTTTTCTGGAATTCCTGAATTCTAAAGTCACTTGTGGATAGGGAGGGTTACACACATAAAAGACCAGCCTTCTAACCATATGGATTCCCAGGCTACACCACCTCTCCTTTTTCCCTGGACCTAAAAGAGCAAGCCTGCATGAGGGCTTTCTAAAGGGTGAGCATCCCCTGCCCCAGAGCAAGGTATGCCAGATTGTGCTTAGCTGGGGAAAGCCAATGTGGAGCTGTATGTGGAAGAGGCTCCTGAGGTTTTCAGTGCATCTACCTTCCCAGGAGTATCTGAGACCCAGCAGCCTTTGCTGCTCCAAAACCCAGCCCTGGACAGAACCATGCAGTCTGGGAAGAAACCGTGTGTGTGTGTGTGTGTGTGTGTGTGTGTGTGTGTGTGT
>CABHPQ010163966.1:27755-51091 GCA_902168405.1 Peromyscus aztecus
GTGTGTGTGTGTGTGTGTGTGTGTGTGTGTGTGTGTGTGTTTCCATGAGAGCTAAGCCAGGCGGTAATTACTGGTTCCTCCCCTGCCAGCACTGGGCTGTGTAGCCTTCAGCCTGCTGGAGGAGGAGGCAGCTGCCTGGCCAGGTCTACTTGGAAGATTTCAGGCCTCAGAGACACTAACTCTGGGACCCAGGGATATACAAACAGGGCTGGGGATTTGTGCAGTTGCCCTAAGTACCTGGTTATGCATTGGCTTGTTATCATGGAATGGAAACACACAGAAGAGAATCCAAGTCTCACCTAGCAGGGCCACCAGACTCATCACGGCCCAGATTGCTCATCTTCAGAATGAGAATTTTCCAGAAAGGCTACAAGATCAAAATGTCACTTTTCTGAGCACCTTTTCCTTACACCTATCTTGAGTAGGGAGCTTCTCAAAACTTCTTAACCTCAGAGCCCTTGCCTTGATCTGAAGTGAGCTTTGCACTCTGATTTATGTAACAGACAAGGCCAGATGTCCATCCTCAGTAATGGTCCTACCAACTACCTCGATCCTGGGATGTTTTGCTATGCCCTGGGAGGCTGAGAGACAGTCTAGAAACCATACCCCAAGTCTCAAGACCACTTGACAGTATTGTTGTTCCAAAAGAACAAACTTAAGGTCCTTACCGTGGTTGGGGGTTCAGGGTACAGAGAAGGCGGGCCCCATAACTTAGCATAGTCTCAAGAACAGATCTCAGCATGAAGGAAGAGGGAGAGAAGTGGCTGCACCCATGATTCTCTACAGAACATCTGCAGACATTGTGTGCATCCACAGCTGGCAAAACCCACCTACTGTGGCCTGCCTTCTTCAGCATGGTTGCAAATGTGCACATCAAACTTAAGCCCTGGCAACAGTAGGGCTTTCCAAACAACTAATGAGGTTCTGCCAGAAGGGGCCGAGGCAGTGAATTGTCCATAGTATGGATCCTTCTCTGTCCTTTTTGCTGGTGCCACTCAATTGGCTCAGTGCCTCCAGAGGTGACAGGAGGCTCTCTACTCCTGACATCTTGGTCTAAAGCAGAGGTCATCCATTCCCTAGTATCCCTATTTCCTCTCTTCCTGTGTCCTGCTCTGCACTGTGGGCAACACCAAACAGCCATGCTCCCTGGCCTGGCCACTGTCTAAGTGTTGAAAGACAATAGTGTCATGCTCTCCCTGGAGACATCATCTAGCAGGCTCATTCATCAGGCCCCTTGCCACCAAGGCTGCCTCAACCTGGAAACATCTCAAGTGATGTCACCTCCCCAGCCTCCAGAAAGTTTCCACTGTCACAACACATGGGAAGTTCCACAGCCAGGATGGCTAGAAGGATCCATAGTATGCCCACACCCAGCTTCAACAGGCTCTGAGAAGCTGAGGCCACAGCACCTGCCATGAAGTTTGGTCCTGACAGTCCATCCCTGTGAAAGGCATGTAACAGAACTCATTGATCTGTTGGAGCCAGTAGACCGGCTGCTCCTGGATTAGGGCTAGCTTCAGCCTTACCTTGGAACCCCATAGTGGCAATGGTGCTCACTGGCTGAATTTAGACCAGGCAAGTGGTTTCTTCTCATTTATCCCACAAACACCTTGGCCACAGTACATCCCATTTTACAGGTAAAAATCAGTAGTACTTTGCTGTGAGCCTGGGGTGTGATACAGTAGGCAGTATGGTTTAAATGCAACCCCACCCAAAGTTGTTTGTTAGCTTCCAAATTGTTAGGTACAGGGCAGCATTGTGTGTTTGGGGGCAGGGCAAGCATGAGCAGACCCTCAAAGCTGAAGGTCCCCATCTTTACTCTGAAGAGCCCCTCTCCTGAGATATCAGAGAATAATTAGAGCTGACAGATGGGCCGGTACCTGACTGTCATCCTGCATGCCATGGGAACAAGGATGCTTTTGGGACCCTCCAACTTCTGCCATCCCGCTCTACCTCCCAGGTGAAGAAGCCAGTCAAGTTCCCTGGGGGTGGCTTGGGGCAGCAAGTGTATGGGTGAGTCTCCAGCTAAGGCCCAGTCACTGGAAAGGTAGGCTCAGAGAAGATGGCCCAGTGGTTCCAGGCTCATTACCTGTGGTGCACGTGGCACTGCAGGGCTCATGGGATGAGAGCTTCCACCTGTACATGTCAGCTGGGCTCACACCTTGCTTCCTCGCCTTGGGTCTGGTCCTGAAACAAGGTCAGAGCGTGTGGTGAGAGAGCTAGATGCTTAAAGGCTTCATTCTCAGACAGATGGGATCTCCCTCTGAGGCTACACTCTCCTTCAAAACACACCTTCCTGGGCTTCCGCCAGTACCCTCTATGAAGACCAGGGCTCCCACCCTCTGGAACAAAAAAAAAAATGAGACGCACATGTTGGCACTGAGCAGACATGGGCATTTCCCTTCTCAGGAACTGGACAGACTGTGTGGAGGCATTCTGTTCTTTCAGAGGTTCACTGAACAATGAGGGACTCACCAACATTGCAACCTGCTCCAACACTCACAGGCTTCTCACTACATCTCTCATCGGTCAGCAGAGTCCTCCTTCTTCCCACCCCGTGGGGACTGAGATGTTCCAGAATTTTCCCCAGCTGCCTCTCTCAGTTGGGGTTCTGATGAATGGGGACACCAGCCATTCAGCTTCCAATTTTCAAACTCACAAAGGCCAGCTGCAGGAGGCAGAGTGGCCTAGCCCCACACTGCAGCGCAGGTCAGTGATGGCGGTACAAGCCAGCTGACGGGAAGAGGCATGCTGGGGGCCGGCCAGCCAACAGCTATGATTCTTGGCCAGAACTCTGGTGGCCACAGCCAAGTATTGTTAGGACTGTTAGCTTCTTTGAACTAGCCTCAACACCCCCTGTGCAGGCTATTTGGGACTCTGCAGGGGGAGGAAGCGGTTGCTGCAGCATTACCTCCACCCAGGGTGTCTGCTCCAAGACCTAGCCACTCAAGTAAGAACACAGCCCCTGAGTCTCATGACTCCCAAAGCAAGAAGAGCAGTTGAAGGACCAGCCCCATCGATAGCAGCTCCCTTGGGCCACATAGTCCAACTCCACCTTCCTTGGCACTAAGAGGGTCTAGCTAAGGACTGTGCACTGACGCCTTCCACAGGACTTAAATGGACCAGTTTCTTTCCTGGGGACTATAGTCACTGGAGGATTGTGGGTGTTATAGGCCATTACATTCTAAAAGCCATTCTGTGTTGGAGACATCTGTCGGGACTGCTAGTCAAGTGGGTGAGAATTGCGCCTGTGCTCTGCTCCGATTGGCTCATGTTTCCCAAGAGGGTGCTTTGGGGATGAGCACTGCCCTGATAGCACGTCATGCTCTGAGAACCCAGGAAATGATCTGCCAACGGGAGTCTCACTGTTGTGATTCTGTGAATTCTCAGAAGGAGAGGGTGCCTGCAGAAAAGAGGGAGGCAGAGTGCATGGGCCACCTCTTCTGGGGCTCAGACCAACCCTTGAGTCAGGCTCTATGCAGGGGAAGCTCTGTCCTCCTCTCTGGTTACAAACAAAACTTTAACATGGAGGGAGGGCATCCAAGACCCTTCATCTCAAAGCAAAGGATCCTGGACCTGAGTTCCCAGTGGGACCCAATTAGAGCACCAACGGAGGGTGGGTCAAACTTCTCAGCGAGGAAGAACTAGGGAGAAGAAATAGTCCCTAAGGCTTGACCCAGACAACACCGGAGCAGTCTGGGCCCCCCACACTGCTTTCAGCAGCCTTAAATTCCTTCCAAGAACAAAAAGAGAGGAGAAGATGCACTTGGTGTAGAAGCCCCTCCATCTTTATATAATTACACACTTCCCAGCCGCAGCCCGCATGACTCATCCCTGAGTCAAGAGCTAGCCGCCAGGTTCAAAATAACCCTTTGGATTTTAAGCCCTAAAGGTATTTCTGGAGGGACTGTCTACACCCACTCTCTAGCACGTGTCGGGTGCTGGGTGCCGCCTGAATCGCAGTGCAGCACCTGGACCGTGCACCAAGAAGCACCACACCCTGGAAACCATCACCACCCCAATCTGGAAGGGCCCTGCCCTCGGCAGTGATGGTTTCCAAGATACCGGTGGCCACTGCTTTTGGGTTTTTGCCCAGTGCCTGGCGGGACACAGGCTCCTGAAATCCCCAGAGAGCAGAAGCTCTGAAATGACTGTTTGTTTATAAGTGAACCAGAAATTCTCTTCCTACCCCGCTCCAGGCTTCAGAGAGGGATGTGTGCCTCTGCATCCCAGACGCCTGTTCCCAAAGAGTCTGGTGACAGCCCCTCCCGGAATTGTTTGAAGCCTTTCTAGAAGATGAAAATAGCCCTTCCTTTCTGGGCTGCCCCTTTGATTTCACCCGCTCCCAGAGCAGACTCGACTTCCTGTGTTTGGACAACACGCCGCGACGTGGCTATTTCGGCTTGGTAGTTTCCCCCACGGCCTCTCTCAGCCCATTATCTTCCCAAACCATCTTTGGTCCCCACCAGCAGCATCCTTTGATGGCAGCTGCTTGGGCATCTCACTGAGCTGTGCTTTTCCGAGTGCTGACAACCTGTTTTAATGACTGGCTCTGGGAATCCAGCATGTCCCACGGGCCTAAGAGGACAGAATAAGAAGAAACGGGCACTTTCAAATGTGGCTTAGGGATTCTGGACCATGGGCACTCCAGTGGGACCCGCTTAGAGCACCTACTCAGAGTAATCCAAACCTCTCAGGGGGAAAAACAGTCCCTAAGGCTTGACCCAGACAACATTGAGACTCCTGATTGGGCCCTACCCTGCTCTCAACAGCTTGAATGTGACTTTGGCCCTGTGAGGCATTGCATTGCTGAGCCTCCAGGCCTCTGACAGACAGAGAAGCTGAGGCCTGGAAAAGAATGGAGATGTATCTAGCTCCCATGGAGTGCCCTGCTCTTTCACTATTCCACACAACCACCACCCACATAGCCCATATCACAGCCGAATAAAGGACAGGGACTTTGAGCTACCTGATAAACCTACATAGAGCACTGGTTTGCTGTCACCACTTGGGCTATGGGTTTCCTGGGAGGTCTCTCCCCAAGCCTTGGAGGCTCAGTGACTAACTAGGAGCATCCATACCTAGGGCCTTTGTTGTATATCATATATGAATTTTATATATATGTATATATATATGAATTTTATTTATATATATATTATCCCTGTTGTCGCAAAGGAAGATACAGAGACATCCGGCAGCCCAGAGAGACTGGCTGGGTCACAAAGCAGGTGCTTTCTGACTCAGAACCGCCCTGCCCATCACCACTGCCTGTGACTTCTCTCAGTCTCTGATCCTGTGCCCCCAGGGTCAAGTCTGTCATTCATTGCCAGCCACTGGCTCCCCAAAACTAGGCAGAGGGTCCTAGAAGCTTTGATGGTGCCAAGGTCAGGATAAGTGGCCAGCCCAGAATCCCGTCTAGCCAGAGCTCATCAGCAGGGTCCCTGGTGTGCAGCAGCCTTTGGAAATAAGGCTTCAGAAGGCAGTGTGAGAGAAGAGGCAACACCGTAGCTTCCAGCTTTCCTACTCTCAAACCCTAGAAAAGTGGAAGAGGTGACCTAAACCCTGTCACCTTAAGAGTGACTGTCAAGCCAGGCGGTGGTGTCGCACGCCTTTAATCCCAGCACTCGGGAGGCAGAGGCAGGAGGATCTCTGTGAGTTCGAGGCCAGCCTGGTCTCCAAAGCGAGTTCCAGGAAAGGCGCAAAGCTACACAGAGAAACCCTGTCTCGAAAAACCAAAAAAAAAAAAAAAAAAAGAGTGACTGTCAAATCTTCCACCAAACCCCAACCTCAGCCTCCCTTGATCCAGATAGAGTTCATCTCAAGATTTTGAGTGGGTTCCCAGAAAACAAAACAAAAGCCAGGGGGCTGGTTCCCATCCTCAGTCTTCATCCACCACCAGTGGCTAACAGTTCTAATCCCAGCTGTTTACACGAGCCTTGCTGCACACCCAGGCACCTGAGAGACAACGTTAGTAACTAGAGGGGTTCTCTAGCACTGGTATGAAAGGGTCACCTGCTCCCAAACAACGCTAGCCCAGGAGGATGAGACCTCAGGGTCCTCTATCCCAGCCCCGGCTGTCCAGGCATCCCCAGGCTCGCCTCTTTGTGGATCTCTAGCTTCACTCTCCAAGCAGGTGTCCCCAGTCCTGATTCTCTAGGCCTCCCTAGCCATAGTTGCTGTTGCCTGTGGTACTGGCTTCCTGCACAGGCCCACTACGCTAGCATCCTATTCCTAACTTTGATTCAGGGTCTCCTTGTGTGTGTGGGGGGAACCCCAGGTTCTCTTATCATCTTGGGTTTGGTTGGGGTGAAGGCTGCTGTTGAGGCTCCACATTCACCTGAGGGGCTACAGACAGAGAGCCCATCTTGTGCCTACTAGCCATGTTTCAGTGGCTGTCCAGACATAGAACCCAGGACCCCAAATCCTTAGGCTCTGTGCACTCAGTATGACTTCCCCTTCTGAGTTCCCAGGAGCCTAACACTAAGGGTAGTTGTGATCACTCCCTGATCTATGCATATGAGTGAGTCCATCCCAGCATCAGGAGGTTGTTAGCAGCATACCTCCAGCATTCTTCAACTCATGGTCAGCACCACGAGTTGAAGCAATCATAACTGGGACACTTAGACCCATGAAACTACCTTTCAAAAAGACATGTTACAGTCCAGGCCCATAAACTCATGTCAGATTCACAGGGTTGTTGAAAGTATGGCTCTCTCCCACTTACCTCCAGGTCCCTGGACCTTCTGGCAGACCCCTGTAATGACCCCTACTCCACAGGGAACTAAGACAGGTCAAGGAGAAGTGTCTCTTACCTAGCCTTGTGAGTCCTGTTCCCAGCCAAGGTGGGGAGGCTGGCGCTGGTGTTGGGGAACGGGGCTTCAGAGGAGGTGGTGTTGATCCTGTCACTGCTCAGCTCCAGGTAAGACCCGTTGACCAAGGAGGCAGCAGGCCCCTCGTCCTCCCCATAATCAACATAGAGGCTCTCAGCGGGGGAGCTTCTTGAGGCACCCTGGGCAAAGATGCTGTTCATGGTCTCATTGAGAGAGAACTCCTCGGAGTCTGAGCCCGTGCCCAAGAGCTGATCGGAGATGGCGTTGGCTGAGAGAAGCTCCTGGGAGGTGAAACGCGCATCGACCTCCGGGTCATCCTTGTCCCCTGAGAGAGCTATCCCAGTGGCATTATGGTCTGCAGAGAGACAGGTGTTTCAACATCCATGGCTGCTACTGTGTTGATCTTTGTCGCCCTCCTCCTCTATTCCTGTGTGACAGGTGAGTTACATAATGGGGATGACTTCTTGGGGCAGGGAAAAAATGGGTACTCCCAGGTTCTACTCCATCAGACACAGTGGGCCAACATCATCAAGCGATAGGAAACCCAATGGCCAGTGTCCCCAGGGCCCAGGCTCAGCTGGAAGTTCAGCCTAACATCTAGTTTGGAAAGAGGATATTTATAGGCTCATGAAATAATATAACCTGAATTTAGTGTGAGCCCTAAATTTATGACTAGTGTCTGCCTAAGAAGAGAGAACGCAGACACATAAACCTCAAGAAGCCCAGCACAGGAGAGAGGCATCTATGAGCCTACATACCTGAGGCCACCAGCAACATCCATGTCCTGGGGCCCAGGGCTATCCAAGTGAGCCATGGGGCAGACAAGCTGCCCTCGACTTCCAGTTCCTCTGGATGGAAGAGTTGACAAATTATCTCCTCTCTAAGCCCATCTCTTCTGTCAGACTCAGACAACCATATATAGTTTGCCCTCTGCAGATGTTGGGTCTACATCCTAAGAATCAGATCGTGAAGGATCAAAATATTTTTAAAAAAGAATTGTGTACTGGCTGGGTCTGGTGGTGCACAACTTTAATCCCAGCACTGGGGAGGCAGAGGCAGATGGAGCTCTGTGAATTTGAGACCAGCCTGGTCTATATAGCACATTCCATCGAGATCCTGTCTCAAGGAGGAGAAGAAAGGGGAGGAGCAGGGAGGAGGAGGAAAAAGAGTTACATCTATGTTAAGCCAATTTTGACAGTTAATGTTGTTGTCAATTGACAGGATCTAGAGACACCAAGGAGACAGGCTTCTGCACTTGTCTATAAGGAATTATCTAGATTAGGCTGATTGAGGAAGGAAGACCCACCAGAACTGTGGGCAGCACCATCCCGTGTAAAAGGAGACAGTGAACACCAGCTTCCATCTCTCTCTGCTTCCTGACTGCGGATGCAATGTGAGCAGCTGCCTCATGCTCCTGTCGCCATGATGGACTGTATCTCCTGGAATTGTGAGCTGGAATAAAACCTTCCTTCCTGACGTTGCTTTCATCAGCCATTTTGTCACAGCCACAAGACAAATGACTAATCCACTGATGGAGAGGTCCTGTCACGTGTCACCTTGCCACAACTTAGTGTCATCACTACCCACAGCACACACACACTGCATCTAGTACTGTGGGCCAGCTGCAGTGATCACCGGTACATGGAGAAGAGCTTGGGTTCTACGCAAACACACCACTGTATACAAGGATTTGAGAAGCTGAGAATTTTGCATCCAAGAGGAGTCTATCATCAATCTGCAGATGCTGAGCTATAACTGTATACCTCGGACTTCACACTGTGCCTGCCCAGAGAGAATGTGCAAGCATCTGGCAATTCTCTTTAGCCTCTTCTGTAGACTTCAAAGGGGACCAACACTCCTCACTTGAGGCCTCTGTACCTGGGGCACCCTGGCCTTTCCCGTATCCACTATTCCTCTTTCTCACCTTGGAAGCCCTTGCCCCTAGGAGGTCCCTCACAGACCCCACCGCTGGCTCTCTCGCACACCTCGTTGGTCTCCTGGCCTCTGCTGGGACCCCGCTCGACTTCAGGGGCTGGAGGCTGAAAGAGCTGGTTGTTCAGGCCCAGCCTCTCTGAGGAGGCTTGGTGGTAGAGGGAGCCGTTATGCTGCATGAAGCCCAGCAGCCTGGCACTGTCCAGCTCCTGGCCCTCGGTGCTCTCTGTGCTCTCGGAGGCTGGCTCGGAGAAGCTGTAATAAACAGGCTGCAGGTGGTGCATGTGTGGTGGCTGGAGCAACGTGTACTCAAAGGTGATGGAAGGGCTTTTGCCATTCTGGTTCCACACCTGGGGAAGGAGAAGAAGTGAGACCTGGCTCCTTTCCTAGCCCCTACTTAGCACCAAAAGCCTCTTGAGACAAAAGCAGCCCTGGTTACAGCCGAGTCTTTCCCAGGGAATCACACTTGATCCAAGAATGCGGCCTCATTCAAATGTCCTAGGGCAGCTGTGCCCAGAGATTGTGAATGAGGCACACCAAAAGGGGCAGAGGGTGGGTCCCCTTGAGAACAGGGAATAGGGGACATACTGGGACATACTGTGTGTTACTGCCATCACAAGCCAGAAATCCTAAAAGCACTGGTGCCACTGCCTCTACCCAGGACCCCTAGGGTAGCTGATGAGGTACGAAAATCCAGACCATGCGTCCATTCAGGACAGCATTGAAGGATCAGCTGGTCGTGGAGCTCCTGGGGGATAGTCAAGGCCTCTGCAGAGACCACAAGCCAGTGTGACCTCTCCCTGAGGCAGACTTCAAAGTCTTTGATCTGGAGGCCGGCAGGAGTAGATTTGGCAGTGGGACTGGCTGCTCAAGCGCTGCCTGGCTAAAGCACACCGCACACCAGGGCCCTGGAAGGGTGGCACCAAGCAAACCACGGAAAGCTAAGCAGTGCCAAGATAAGTCATTGCAGGACGCCAGGGGGAGAATGGCTACCACTGGGATGACATCTCAAGGGTGCCTGGGAACAGGAACAGGGACTGTGGAAGGCATGTCATTGGAGCAAGATGGCAAAGAGAGCCAGCATCGTTTCAAGCTAACCAGATGGCTGCAGGTGTGGTCAAGAAACTCTGATGCCTAAAGCTTCAAGGCAGAAAGGGTGAAGAGGGGGAATCCAGGTCAACTTCTCACCCTGCTAGGTCTGCTGCACCAGACAGAGTCAGGCTGGGTCAGTTGGACCCCACCACAAAGAGAGATCTGGGTCAAGATGCTTTAAATGTCCAGGAAATCTCAATTGTCCTGAATGCTCTGGGACTGGGAAGGGACTGCTCTTCTCTCAGCAGTTAATGCTGTCTTAGGAGAGATGGTGTGAAAGGCTTCCCTTCCTAACCTTGTCTTTCCTCTGGGCCTTGCCTGATCTCTCCCGAGCACCAGACCAAAGGGTCTGGTAAAGTCATCTCCTTCACCCACCAGGGAAGTCCTAGAGAATAGACTGTTCCTCCTGGGCCTTCAGGACCAGCACAGTCCTCTAGGAGTATTCTTACCCTCTGGAATAACATGCTGGCCTGCTAACAGGGAGGGTAGAGTGAGTGAGGCCCACACAGTGCAGATGCGAGAGGAGAGATTCGAGGGCAGGCAATTCCCTGGGTGACCACTTTTCCTGGAAAGCCCAGAACATTCTGCTCACTCAGCGGTGGCCAAGTGACACCAATGTCATTTAGAGGGACAGTGTGGGACACTCTCACATGACAGGGCTGGTGGCAAGATGTGGTGGCAGGCTCTGGACTCCCCCAGCAGCTGTAGATATGAGAAGGCCCTGAATTAATAAAGGTGAGCAGCAAAAAACAGTGACAGAGGCTGGATGGATGGCTCGGTGTACTCGCTGTGCCAGCGTGAGGACACGAGCTAAAACCCCCAACAGCCACGTGAGAGTCGGGCACATCTGTACCACCGCTGAAGAACAGAGAGAGGCAGACCCCGGGAGCTCGCTCACCACCCAGCCTAATGGAAGTAATGAGCTTCAGGCTCAGTGAGAACCTGTCTCAAGAGAACGCGACAGATGAAGAAGGCACCTGAAGTCTTCCTGTGACCTTCCAATGCATTCACCCCTTCTCTCTCTCTCTCTCTCTCTCTCTCTCTCTCTCTCTCTCTCTCTCTCTCACACACACACACACACACACACACACACACACACACACACCCCAATCACAAGGCAGATTCAGTATCTCAGTGGCAGTCAGTAAGAGTGACAAGACACAGAGACATAACTAACAGAAGACAGAACACCACACTCACACCTTGGGAGTGGACAAATGGACCAAAAAAGACCCTTCTTAATTGGCACTGGCCAAGCTAGAGGAGGAGGAGGCAGAAGTAGCTGTCCAGGCAAGGTTATGACCCTTGCCTCCATTTCTTGAACCAGTTTCTAGACTCAGAATCCACTGAACAAGGGAGGGACCCACAGTTCTCCCCTAAAAAGCCGACAGCTGTCTACTCACTCAACTGTTGCCTGGAGAGGAGGCTGGACATTCTGGAAGCAGGTCTGAGTTATTGACTGTGGACCCTAACCACCACTGATTGATGTCCTCATTGCAAACATTTGGATGAGTAATGACCAGAGGGGTGGCCTAGGTCTGGCTAGCAGTGTGTCTCTTGGGCCCCTCGTCCCAACTGTGTAAGTGATGGTCACAGCCCTCTGTGACGGCGCTGAGTGGACACACCTGACATATTCCCCCCCCCCTGCCCCGAACAAACCTGAGATTCCGTTGCTTCCTGTGGTGCCATAAATGTCAGTGCCATGCATCACGACTCCAGGACAAAGGAGTAGGAAGCATAGCCTACATTCAGTCCCATCGCTCATGTTGCCCTGACAGTACTAAAATGACTTAAGTGATCTGTCATCAGAGTAGAACTGAGTGCTGTAAGCTCAACCAAGCAGTTACCCTTACTGAGCCTTGTGACAGGTGTGGTGACTTTTCTAGAGCAAATTAACATGGCCTTAGGCTGAGCATATTTGGCCCAGATGTGGTAAATAGTCTCCTTCTATTCCTCCAAGAGCAGTTTCCATCTACTTGGGTGAATCATAGCAAATGTACACAGCTCTGATCTGGTCACCGTGTAATAAAACAGCAGGACCATTCTATAGGACGTCGTGCCGGTACTACAGCTTGCAGCCTCTGCCATGAGCAGGAATTCTTGGAATGACTCATTCCACATCCAGTAACATCAGTCTAGTCTACACAGCAGGTAACTTAAAATGTTGCCTACACTTTGTGGAACACAGCAGAGAAGGTTCTGTGCAGACCCAGCTGGGGTGCAAACAGCCTGCCCCTGGGCAGTAGTAGCAGCAGAGATGCCTGGGTGGGTGGGCTGTGAAAGATGTCATGGAACTTCTGCATGTCCCAGAGATGTCTCCAGCACAACAAGGAAGCAGACAAGTGGACCCTGCCCAGGCAGACCTGCCTTCAATATTCTGCAACTTACAGGTGAGTAACTACACAAACCCCTCCAGGTTCTGCACCTACAATGTGAGGCTATAGAGCTCACTGTGGTGGGATCTAGAAGTCCAGAAGACAACTGGCAGGTCTCAGAGAATGCCAGAACTGCTCATTGTGATGGCCCGGATTTCAGGGACAATCACTCTGTGTATCCATGGATCTGGGGTGAGAAGCTACAGTAGCTTTCATTTCCTGATGCTAGCTGTGAAAAAACGCTAACCACAGAGCAGGTCCCAACCTTGCCTTGCCAGCTGCTCACAGCACTGAGAATCCAGAGGAGGAAGGGGCCACAAGCTACAAAAACATTGCAGTACCATTGGAGGCAGTATGGACCTAAGGGACATAAAGACCCATCTGAAACATGGCAGTGGGTCCAGTCACCTCTCCTTAGCTTCCCATGAGGTTCCCAATGATCACAGAATGGGCTGACACAGAACTGTGGTACCGATTGAATGAATGAATGAAAAGATGAATGAGAGAGAAGAAGCAAGGGAATGGATAGTTGAATTAATGAATCAATGGAAAATGAAGTTAATGAACTAAAACCTGAGTGAATAAATGAATGAGAAAGTGACCAGTGAATAGATGAATGAACAAGCCCTCCCCAACCCCCCCACACACACACTACCACCACCCCAGACTGCAACAATACTGCTGTGTGTTCAGGGACCTCAAGTCCCAACCTGTAGCTGGATTCTGGGAAGCCAGTGCCCACAACCCTTACTGTCCCCAAAGCCTGTGGCATACACACCATGACATTCAGGCCCTGGTTGGTGGGTCCCTGTGCCACAATGTACTCAATGCCAGTCTCATAGACATCCATGGGCCGGCGGTACTTGACCACTGTACCAGCAATGTTGAAGTTCTTGGGGCTGTCCACCTTGTAGTTGCCATTGAAGAAGTAGAAGCCAGCTTCATCTGCGAGAGCTGAAAGAGTAAAAATCACTGAGTCACATGGGCTAGACAGGCTGAGCAGAAAGGAGAGAGACATAGGGAGGAGCCAGCATACAGGTTCCAAGAATGGTGGCCAGCCTTGCCTTCCCTCTCCAAAATGACCCAAAGACAGGAAATTCAATGTCACAGGGAATCAGACAGACACTGTGCCTGGGGCCAGCATGTGGCCCTGGCCAGTGAGGGCCTAAGAGACACAAACACACTTTCCTATCAGTCTAAAACAAACAACCACAGGCCAGTCTGGGTGGTTGGAAGAGCCAACGGGGAAGGCTGGCCCTGCCCTTCTGGCTGCCTCAGATGGGCCAAAGGGATTGCAAGGTAATGAGCTAGCACCATAGCCAAACGGCCGTCTGGACCAGGAGGGTCTGAGGCTGTGAACAACAGGTACCAGCCGGATACTAGACTAGACAGAACAACCTGACATGACCCTGGTTGTGGTACCAGCTCCAGTTCCCCCAGCTGAGGAAGGGGCCTCAGTGCCTCATCCAGTGCCCACAGTGAGTGACACTGTAGCCTGGCCTGGCTGGTGTGGAGTGCTGTCCAGAAGGGTTTTCCTGGGACCACCCTAAGATGACTAGCTCTGCCCTTCTTATCAGAAACAATGGCAATGAGTCATCTGACTTCACTGTTACCCAATTAATCTGTCCATCCTGCTGGGCTTAACACCTACTGGGGACCCAATCAGGCAAGAGCAGAGTCTGGACACAGCTATCACCATTTCCCTTGGGCAGGTATGACTGGATACTTTAAGGACCTGGCTGGAGGCAATTGAAAGCCAGGATCAGAAAGGAATATGCCCATGGCACCCCAACAGCCCATTTCCCAGCTGCCCAGGGCCAAACACCAGCCTGGAAGCTGGCCTTTCCGGAAGCCAGCAAAGGGGACTAAGCAAAGGTCCTCTGAACCTCCAGGGCTGGGAAAGAAAGGGAGGAGGCAGTCTCAGCACTGGGGGACATTTTGTCTTCCAGAGGGTGTCCTTAAAGCCGGTTCCAGGAACTGGCCCGCCAGAGGAGCGAGTGCTGTTTCCAAAGGCCCTGATGCAATCCAAGCAGAGGAGCCGGGGCAATTAATTTATTATCAGACAGACGCAACAAGCAGGACGTGTCTGAAAAATACCCTTAACGTAATAACGTCAGAACATAGCGTCAAGTCCAAGTCCGGCTGGGGCCTGGTTGTCCTGGCTCAGCTTCCAGATCTGCGCCCAGGGCTCAGCTCAAGGCCCACATCCAAAACCTGTTTCCTGACAGCGAGGACCTTCCTTCCTGCGGCTTTCCCAGCCCTTGGTATTTCCAGTGTCTGCTTCAAGAATGAGAGCTTTGCAGCCAGCTCAGAGAACACAACGTCTCCCAGCCTCCCTGCAGCCCTAGTAAGCTAGCAGACAGCAGAGCCACCGGCCTGGCTGGAGGCCCGGCTTCTCCATGCTCAATCCACAGATGTCCCCAGCAGTGTAGGCCTGGGGCCAGCCATGTGCAAACTTGCTGGGGTTGGGCCTTCAAATGCTCTGGGAGCCTGGCAGGGGACAGGAGAGTCTGGTGCTGGGCTCAAACTGAGGATCTTCAGTACACACCCTCCTCTTTTCTACATCCCTAGAGTAGAGCTCTGCCACGCTCACCAACCTGAGGTGTGGGATGGGAAGTCAGGTGGGCGATGGGACATGGTATCAAGACTGAGTTCATTTTGGAGCGCTGCTCCTTAATCTAGCCTAGGCCCTGGGTCTGTCCCACACAGGGCAGAGTCAAGGGCAGAATGACTCATAGGTATTGGTACCTGCCCATATGGAGCTTCCACCACCAGATCATGTCAGCTCTCCAGTTTCACATTCTACCCATCCAAAGACTGTCATCAAGATGGGGCCTCACCACTGGGTAATATCTCCAGGATGTCCAAGGCAGCCATTTCTACTCTAGAGTGCCACCTCCTGCAGGAAGCTGGACATGGTCAGCATGGCATCACAGATAGACCTGTGACCAAATCCTTCCTCAGCAGCTCATGACCTTGGACTTGCCACCCACTTCTCAGCTCTGTGACTCATCCTTGAATAGACCCTACCTCTGGCTCCCTGGATTCTGCCTGGGCCAGGTTCTCTAGTGATGGGGAGCTCACTACCCGATGTCAAACCCTGTCTCTTGTTCAGCACCTCTAAGGACAGAGGGTGAAGTCAGAATCCTCCTCCCCAACAGTTAGGTACATCTCTGGCTTCCACAGCTGTGCCCTGTCACCTGACTTATCCCACTTCTCAAAATATATATCCAAGTTCAGGTGCCCTTCTCCATCCATACACACACCCCCAGTTTCACCTTCGTACCCAGTACGTCTGCTGACTTCTTCCTCTCCACAATCTGGATGTCTCGGGCACCAGCTGGGATATGGGTCACCAAAGAGTAACCTGGGGAATAGGAACATCTGTGAGCAAAGCCAGGGACACAGAAGGGACTGCCATTTGTCCCCTGAAAAACTACTCCTGGGTGTCAATGTCCTCTCTGAGCTCCAGATAGGTAAGGGGCACCTGCCTAGAGGTTGTCCCAGATGTCGGTGTGTGATTTCACCTAGTCCTGTTGAACGGCTCATGTTGTCCAGGAAGCTGACCCTCTTCCAGGGCCCCTGCCCAGGTACATACACCCTTTCCCATCAAGAACATTGGCCTGCCCCAGCCCCCTGACAAGGGACACAGTGGACTACAGGGACTTTACATGCTGAAGTCCACAGATTCAGGTCATGTCCTGCTTTATCACTTGAGAGACCTTCGGTCTCAGTTTTCTCATCTAGTCCAGAAACATCAACACCAGAATTCCATCTTATCAGAACATCTTGCTGATGGCCAAGGCTTGACGCCTCCACACAAAGAGAGCAGATGTCGACTCTTCAAATAGAAGCTGACCACCCTACAAGGGCTACTGTCTACATGCCTGGACTGTGAGAGGTACTGCCTGTCATTTCAGACCCCATCACCCAGGCCTTGGTATAGTGGGGAGATAGGCACAGACATTTCCAAACACAACAGGGAGCAGGAATTAGGGCAAGGAAAAAAAAAGCCACTAGCTGCTAGTGGAGAGGGCTCTGGCAGGAAAGAGTTAATAATAACAGAGTCATCTCCTAGGAAAAGAGAGGGGTCTCAGGAGAGGGTTTGGTAGAGTTGGTGTTTCTGTCCTGAATTCTCTGTAGAAGGGAGCAGGGTCCACACTTAAGCCATCGATGGCCAGATGTTCCTGCCTCGTCTCTGACCCTGCCCTCACCTTACAGGTCCTTAAAGAGCCTGCCCTGACTGTGTCTTGCATTGGGCTTCTTGAGAGGCAGGGGTGAGGGGCTCTGATTTGTAGCACTGAGCTATTTATGTGGTGCACACTGCCCCACTGCAGCTGACTGAGGGCAAATTGTCCATGTGGTTGGTGTCTCTGGGCAGAAAGCAGGGAAGAGATTCATGATAGCATGGCCATAAGACGAAATACTGATTGAGGCTTCAAGACTGGGAAATGGTCCCTTTGCTGAGACATGCTCTCTCTGTGTGAAACCCTGGCTGGTCTAGATTTTGCTATGTAGATCAAGGTGGCTTCAAACTCACAGAGATCCTCCTGCCTCTGCCTCCCAAGGGCTGGGATTAAAGGCGTGCGCCACCACAGCCGGCTTTAATTTTCAAACTATCAAGTGGTTCACAAAACTCCTTGATCTTGACTCCCATGAGCTTCAGGATATGGCCTGGTCTTGAGCATGGTTAGGGAGCACAGATCTTTCCAGGCAGATGTGTCGCTCTGCAGTTAGGACCCAGGGCCTGCTGCCCAGGTTGAGACCCAAGGCCTTAGAAGCTCAGGTCACCTTAACCCTCGGCTCTCTCTGCAGCCACTGCCGTAATAGCAACGTCCCCAGATGTGGATGAGTTAGTGCTGGCCAGACCTGGCTCTGTGCCTGGTTGGGAAACACTCGGCGGAATTAGAGGGATCTTCTCACTTTGGCCTCAGCCTGCCCAGAGGGGGCATCACCAAGAGCATGGGCCCTATCTGGTGGGCCTTGCTATAGCATGTGGCATCTGACACGAGCTGAGTGCTCTAAAGGAGAAGCACTGCCTGACCTCTGACCTCTGACCTCTGACCCCTGACTCTAGCTCCACCTTGAACCCAGTGGAAAGTTGTGCAGGCAGGTGTGTGGAAGAAGGGAGAGACAAGCAAACAGACCAGCTTTGCCTCACCCCACCTTTGGCAGGCCTCCAAAGAAAGAGCCTCTGCCTACCACACGAGAGAGACACAGCAGGCAGATTCTACACACAAGCCGCTGCTGTGCCCACCCCTCCTTGTCAGTCTCCTCCCTAGGCCCTACATCAGTGCTTCATTCTCAGTGGCTTCCTGCAGGGACTCTTGGAGCCCACACTAATTCTGTGATCACCTCTCCCGTGAGGGCAAGCAAGATTTGGCTTTCTGGGCCCTCCACTGGTCTCAGTAGGACTCCCTTGCCTCCCTAGGAGAACTGGAGCCTTCAAATCCCACACTGGGCCTCGGTTTCCCCATCTGCTAAGTGGATTTCAAGTTGCCCTCCCTGGTTTCCCCATCTGCTAAGTGGATTTCAAGTTGCCCTCCCTTCCTTTATAATAACTTAGTTTGACTCCACACACAGTTCTTGGGACACAGCAATGCATTTGGTTGAGCATTGGCAGTCACAAGTGATGTATGGAGGTCTGTCTCATGCACGGATCCCAAACACGAGGGTCAGGCCAGTGCCAGACGCAAACACAAAGGTCATTAAACACAGCACTAGAGAGGGGAGTCTCAGGATGAGCCCAGAATCCAGTGTGTCCAGAGTCAAGTCTCACACACTCTAAGACTAATGTCTCACTTTCCCCATTCAGCCCTCCCTGAAGACTGCCTCAAAGGTCCAATGTGATCCCCATGCTGTGTCCTCTGGTGTGCGGATGATATGAAGGGCCCCTTTTTATTGCCAGTAGGAAGGAGTCTTACACCTCTGCCTGGGTCTGGGCGGAGAACGAGAGGACCTATGATAGGAAGCAGCTGATCCTGGACACCTACCTGGCAGGTGAGATGCCCACCCAGCCACACCCGCCCTTACCAAGATGATTGTTGCCCTTTCGGTAGTTTCCTGTCACGTGGGTGCAGCTGCTCCCGTCCCCCTGGCAGACGCCGCACTTGTCCAGTGTGTGGGTGGAGAAGAGCACTCCGTCACAGCCAATGGGCTGCAAGAAGCAAGGAGAGAGGCTGCTGAGGCGCTGTGGCTGGCACAGGGGCGCCACTGCCTCTGACAGGCAGGTGGCCAGCACAGTGAGAATGGCTATACTTTTGGTACAATGTTTAACAACCTCACATTTTCCAGACACGCAAACCCCTCTCAGGTCGGTGAGCTTGCAGGAAGTGCCATCGCGGGCGGGCACCATGAGCTGCCTCTGGCCATCCACAGTGGTACAGTGCAGATCGCATGGCTTACTGGAGATGTGGACGTAGTCATCTGGGGGATGAGGCGGAGAGTCTCAGGGGAGAGGGTGCTGGATTCACCTCCCTCCTCCTACTGACATAGCACCCTTCCCATTACAAAAAATGGGGAAACTGAGGCTTGAAAAGAAGGGACCTGACAAAGTGTTGGTAGCAGAAATGAAGTGAGCCCAGTCCAAGCTCTGAGTTCCAAATTCTGCCTCCTTGTGAGAGGGCATCACACCTGAGATCCACAGAAGGGTTTCCCGTGGCAGAGGGACTGAACACCTCAGCACTTCCACAGCACGGAGGAAGAATAATATAGCTCATTTACACTGTGCCTAAACAATCTGTTTCTTCTCTCATGGGGAGAGGGGGGTGAGAACAGTGGGCACGGAACAGCAAGCGTGACCCCAGTCCCATGAGACCTTGGCCAGTCCCCATTTGGGGTTGTCTGGTCTGGTTCCTGTCTAAGCCCTAGGGACAGTGGGAGAGTCCTGATCTCAGAGGGCAGCCCTGCAGGAAACTCAGCTCTATAATCTGTTACCGGTGATGTCATGGGTCATGGGGGAGGGAGGGAACAGACCTCCAGGCCCCATTCTAGAGAAGTGGGATCTGCTCCAAGCTCTGTAGATGACCACCACAGCCTTCAGCAAGACCTGACTCTAAGCCTTAGTTTCCCCATATGCCCACCCATAGAGCTTATTCCTGAGGCTCAGGTACCCGGGTAGAGAGGCTTCCATTGGTATGCCCGGCCATCATACACACGGGAGTTGAAGGAGACACACTGCTCTTCACGGAAGCTCCTCCCATCCGGTGGACACTCCTGAAAAAAAGAAGGCACAGAAGCTCCAGAAGGAGCTGAGCAGGAAGTAGCTACAGCCAGATGACCCTTGGGGGCCATAGTCCATGTTGCCCCTGCTCCCACCCTCCATTCCCCTCACTTTCAACTACTCAGAAGGGCCAGTGACTATTCTTCCAATACCGCTGGCCATCAGCCTTCCTAATACTCTGGATATCACCCTGAACTTTTCAGCCATACTGTGGAATAGATGGGACACTGGTGGCTCTGCCCACACCCCCATCCTCTGGCAGACCCTGTCAGCATGTGTATATCTGCACATGTGTACACACACGTGCACAAAGTGCCTGCAACTAATCCAGTGCACTTGACAGCTACACATAGGGACTGAGTCAGAAGGAGGGGACTCTATAAGAAGAACCTTGGGGGTACAGGAGGCAATTGCCCATGGTGGAGCTGGAGTCCAAACTAGGTTAGTGTCTGCCTCCTTCAGGAGCTCCCGAATGTCCACCAAATCCTGACTCCATGACTGGCTGTGGCTGCTAACTTCCCTTCAGCTCTCACACCCCACATGGGCACTCACAAAGACAGACTTCCAACAGCTCAGCCGGACAAGCCAAGTAAGACTGGCAGAGCTGGCACCCCCACCACCACACCCTGGTGGCTCTTGGATAGGCAGCCAGGTTTCAGACAGACTTTGGTCCCACAGAGAGTGCTCCTTGGAGCCCCAGGCAGAATCAATGCCTCCTCCCAAGCCTCTGCCACCTTGGTGTCCAGCCAAGGCTAATGAAACAGTGCACACAGGCGCACCTAAGAGCTCAAGCGAGAGGCCTGGGGTGGCTGCCCGGCAAGACTGCTTCATAGGTGGGAAGAAGGGATAGCTGTTGTGGCTTCCTGGTGTGCAAATGTCTGTGCAAGGCAGATTGGACTGTGGTGGGAAACCCCAGCTTCTGAGGCTGCACTTAGACTTCCAGGATCAGGTGGGAATCCAAGCCATCCTACCACATCCAACATGCAGGGAACAGAACATGCAGCATCTGAGGCATAAAGGGCTCGGTGTGAGCCTGGGCATCAGCCAGCCTACGCTGGACTCTCCCTGAGACAGGATAGTGTCAGCAACAGGATGTCCGTGGTCTAGGGTCAAGACCAAGACCTCGGAGCTTTGGGCATCTGGCCTCACCTGCACTCTGCAGAGCTGGTACCGTTTGGACGTGCCCACACAGGTCCTGTTCCCTGCTCCTGGAACAGACTTCCTCCTGGTAGGAAAACGTGGTACCAAGCCAGGGTTGGAGTGATAGCTATGGGTCCTGACACCTGTTCTGTCATGCATGTATTAGCTTCCAGTAGCTTCCCAGACTCCTAGGATGGCATCTGATTCTCCTCTATATTCCCGGCACCAGCAACAGAGCTGTACTGTACAGAACTGTACTGAGTAACAATCATGTTTGCTGAGGCCTGTGCTAACGTGCAAACACATGTGGTATCATGTATGCCCCAAAACATGAACTGGCTTCATCATGCTTTCCCCAATGGTGCCACAGATGAGGATATTGATGCTCAGAGATTAAGTGCCCTGTCCAAGGTCACACAGCTTAGAAGTAGCAGAGACAAGCCTCAAACCCAGGTTCCTCTGAGAGCAAAGACTCTTAATAACTTGACTGTGCTCTTCCCTGCTTCTGTAGCTCCTGCTTCAGAAGACAAGGGGGGGTCTCAGTGACAGAGCCCTAAAACAACAGACTTTGCTTTCTGACACTCCCTCTCTGGCACCCCAGAACACTGTTGCCAAGGATCTCTCAGAAGCCCCATGCCCAGTGGAAGTCAATGGGAAGAGGAGACCGCATACATCAAATGCAAGCCCGGAAGAAAAGCCACCAAGCCATGGAGCAGGCTGCCCCTGCCCACCCACCCTTGGGGGTTTCAACAAACTCACCTCTGTTGCAGGCAGTGGCGCTCCTGGGATGTCACCCCGCCCCCACAGCTTCGGGAGCAGGCTGTCCACTTGGTCCACTCCCCCCACCAGTAGGCAGTGGCATCAGCACCCCCCTCCAGGCTGTTGGATGTGGGACTGTTGTCCTGGGTGAAAAGCCCCCCAATAGTGAGCAGAAGGCTCGATCACAACACAGGAGAACCTGCACCCCAAACACCACAGGGCGTCACTGGCCGCTGAGGGGGAAGAGGATGATGCATCCTCCTAGAGGGCTGCTGGCTGGGTCTCTCAGAAACCTGCGTTCAAGTCTCCCAGATGGCCTGAAGAGAACTCCATTGGTGACCACATGTGCTCCACGTCTTAAGGGCTGAGCATCTTGAGGATTTGGCGAGTGCCTGAAACGTGTCTTAACCTACCATGCTTTCTCCCTCACACTCCACACTACACCAGCATGTGCAGGCTCACCCACACATAACTCCCATCTATATGCTTGACTCTAGGCCCTTGCTGGAAAGAGAACCACCAGACATACCTCACTCTCTGGCTAGCTGGTCAGGGACTACAAGATAGTCAGATTCCCAGATCGGGGGCTAGTCTAAACAGCTTTCTGAGCAAGTTTCTGGAGCCTAAGGGAACACCAAGACCCCTGGGCATGTGCCCACTCTTACTAAACAATCCTCCAAAGTCAGCCCACTTGAGAGTGAGCCCAACACCAGGCTGAGAAGCTGGGATGGGGGACATTGGACAGTGCTACTCACCGAGGCCTCAGTAGATGCTGTACCCCCAGCCACAACTGCCATGGCCAGCAAAGACCAAGCCCAGTGTGAATTTTGCCATCTGCCGTCCATCCTATGAAGCAAGACCACCGTTACTACCAGATCAGACCCTGCTGTGGAGAAAAACTCTCAGGGTCCTCCCAGTGCCCCAGGTGGTAAGGTTATCTGGGATCCTATGTTAGTGGCTGCCATCTGAGAGAGACTGAGCCATCCATCTGGGCTCAGCAAGCAGCTTGGTAAGTGATTACAGATGTCTGCCCGGCTTAGGCACAAAGGGATGGTATGAGTGCCAAGTCTGAGCCACCCTTCATCTGAGATCTTCTGCCAAGCTTTGCCCTGGAGAACGGCTGTGAAGAACAGAGACGGATGGCCTAGGAGGTTGGAGGCCCAGCCTGGTAGAGAGCTCATTATGAAGAAGGATAGCAACCAGGCTCAGCCCACTGCCTTGTCCAGAGCACTTTGGGAGTTTTACCTGCTTAACATTGGCAGGCCAACTTGAGCGAATAGCAACCCCGTAGTTCATGAGCTGTAGAAGGAGTGTCCTCCCTTTCCTCCCTGCCTTCACTTGTCCCCTGCCCGCGGTCCTCAGGAAATGGCAGCCCCTTATCAGAGGAACATCCTCATAGCTGAGTATTCAGCAATCTAGTCCTCAGGTGGGGGCACAAATCGGGAGTCTGGGCCCTGCTCTCCAGAGAGAACATGGAATTGCAGGGGGTGCAGTAGGAGGTACAGCTTGTGTCCGTGTGTAAACAGCCGGCCTGGCCGGCCGGGGGGCCCCTGTTCCTGACTCCTTCCTAACAGGCTAGCACCTGAAGCCCAAACACCCACCAAGGGTTAAGGTGAAGGAAATGAGGGAAAGCTTCCAGCTCCGCTGCTTCAACTCTCAGAACCACTCCCCTGAGTCTCAGCGTAAACCTTGTCTTAGAAAGGGAGCTAACGGCCTCTATCTAGTTTGTCTCAGGTGGGGATCATCAGCCAGTGAGGTAGACAATGGGCTTCAAGAAACACCAAGCCCAGAGAGAAAAGTCAATTTGCCCAAAATCACACAGCAAGGCAGTTTACTGTCCCCCACACCCCACAGCAAACTTCGGGGCCCAGTCTAGCACCCGATAATTCCAGGGGAAGAAAGTCTGGAGATTGTCTGCACCCTTGAAACACTGACACCAACTTCTCTCTCTCTCTCTCTCTCTCTCTCTCTCTCTCTCTCTCTCTC
>CABHPQ010163967.1:0-10806 GCA_902168405.1 Peromyscus aztecus
TTAAAAAAAAAAAAAGAAAACATGTCCTGGCACTAAAATAGTACATTTTCTTCCTCCCCTGCAGGCTGAACAGTACACAGGTCTCCAGGGCCTTTTGATTTTCAGGAGTATTGGTGAGGGATCTGGATCTGGGTTCACCTCTCTGCTGATGGGACATCTGCTCAGTCTCTGGATCCCAGAGTGGAGACAGAACATAGTCTCCAAACCTACCCTCTGACCTTCACATGCACAGTATGGCACACACACACACACATCTGTACACACAAATAATAAAATCTTGCACAAGATCAAGCCAGCCAAAATCCCAGCATGAAGTTCCACCCATATTTGAGGAGATACTGGAAGTTGGTGGCTGCTGGGGGAGCAAGTCAGTTTTCTTCAGGAATGCAGGCCCTGAGAGGCTGTCCATGCTCCAGTAGGTGGTCCCACACATGTACACACATAGGCAGCACTAAATGGACTCAATGACTATTTTTAGACACATGAAATTGATAGGAATAAGGGAGGAATTGGAGGTAAGGGAGTATGAGGGATAGATTTGCATACATGAATATTAAAACACTTTAAAAAGTAACCAGTTACACAGTCCCTGAATGCTGTGCCTCTGCTTCTCAGCCACAAGAAGTAACAAGGAAGCTTTTAGAAGTCACTTGCTTTCTCTGAGCCTCAGTTTCACTTGCTTATCAAATTGGTATTAAAAGCTTTACAAAGCTGTTACAGAGGTCAGATGGAATGTGGAACACTCCTGGGATAAGAAGCACTCGGGTTCACGGCATTCTGCCCTCCGGTGCTTTCTATTCCATACAACATTCACCCAGGAAAAGCATTCACCTGAGTCATGATCTCCTCATGTGTGTTTCGTTTGGGATGTTTTTGTCTGCTTGCTTGCTGTTCTGGGGACTGAACTCTGTGCCTTGTACCTGCTAGCCAGGAGCTCTGCCACAAAGCTCCATCTCAATCGTCTCATAAATTAGGTTGGAAGCACGAACTCCTATATCATGGGGTAATCGAAATGAATATGTGAGATGGTGTAAAGCAGTGGCTAAACATGAGACAAATCCCTTCACAGATGAATTGGCACTCAGGCCACAGAGTCATTGGCTGTACATAATGATACTCCCTCATTTCTTTCACTGGCTTTCCTTTTTAACATATTATGAAGGACGTTGATTTCCCCTATAAAGTATCCTCTTATCTCTCAATTTCTCAAACCAAACTCAGGATCAATTAGACTATTAATGAGCTGGCATAACAGGTTGGAATATGGAAGAATCCCAAGTTTAATATTTTTTGTTAAAACATTTTCTTTTGGTAAAAGATCTTTACTATAGAGCTCAGGCTGGCCTCCAACTAGCAATCTTCCTGTCTCTGTCTCTAGATAAATTTAAATATTCCCCGCAGAGATATTTTGCTAAATGATACAAGAAATGGTGCTTTAAAAAGTGGGGAAAGTTCTCTCATTTACATTTTAGTCAGTGCCCTAATGGAGGTACATACAGAGCTGAACACAAACGGCTAGAAGTGGAATCCAACCCCTTGCAGCTCAAATCCTACTATGATCAAAAAACCACCCTAAGTGAGCATGGCAATAGAAAAAAATCAAGGTTTGTGATGAAGGGTAGCTATCTCATTTTAAACCAAAGAGGACCTGGAAGTTGCCATATTAACAGGGAGTTTGGAGGACATTCTCTCTCAAAATAAAATAAAACAAAATTGTCTAGTTTAGTCTTCAATTATGTTTTTATTCAAAGTGCACAACAAAGCCAGAAAATGTAGGACATGCAAAAAGTGAAGAAAACATGACCCTGTTCAGATAAAAAGACAGACAGACAGAGATCACATGGGTTTTAGAAATAGATCATGACTTTAAATCTCTGAAATTGTTTAATGAATGTGAAGACTATGAGAATAATTGAACATATGGAGATCTTTAAATATGTTTGAAAGAGAAATGGAAGCTCTAAGAATAAAATGACTCTAAACTTGAGAAACACAATGGCTGAAACGATGGATTATAATGTGAAATCAGAGACATCTTGGAAATGGAAGGAAAATGTCAGCAACCTGCGATGGAGACAGATAAGCTTCTACTGTGAAGGGTGAGCTGGTTCATAGTCCAGAATTTTGTAGACCACATGACTTCTGTCACAACAACCCAACTCTTGTTTTAGCATGAAGGGGACTTAGTGGAGCTTGATCAAAACAGCCAGTGGGCCAGATTTGGCCTGTGGAATAGAGCACTGGCCCCGAACTGCAAAATGAGCTAATAAAAAATTGCAGAACCAAAACACATGAAGACAAATGAAAGAATTATGGCCACATCGGATACCCACGTTTGGGTATCCCGATAGTCTGAAATTGTTAAGTTAGAGGCGATAGCTCATGTCTCATGGGACATGTGTGATGAATATGTGGCTGCAGAATGTCAGTCCAAAGAGTCTAAGAAAGGAGAGAGGAGCTGGGTCTGGTAGTGCTATAATCTCAGCACAGAGGGTGCTGAGACAGGAGGCTTGATAGTTTGAGGCCATCCTGGGCTACACAGTGAGACCCTGTCAAAAAAATACAAAACAAGGACCACATCAACAAAGGCCCCCAATCTGATAGATATTTATATACATTATTTTTAAAGTTATAGCTATAGTCTTCCCTGTAGATCCAACAATCTTAGGGCAATACAAGTTCATTGGTTAAAAACAAGCCCACACTAGCGCCGTGCCATTTTCAAGTTGTTGAAGACAAGATATCTAGAGGAAAAAATAACCAAAAGTAACCTTGCATTGCAGGATCTCATCAGAATACGCGGGTGACTTCCCATCAGAAGTAGCTAGAAAAGCTAATAGAAAGACATTTGAAGACTAAAAGGGGACTTGTGAACATCTAATTTTATACCCAGTAAAAATATTCAAGAATGAAGAAAACACAAATGTGTGCATGTGTTTTCAACAGGCTACATTTGTGTCTCCCCAGTCAAACCGTAGTTGGCTGATCCAGGCTCTCAAGTTCCATAGCTCACATCTTCCGTGCTGTTTTCAACCAGGAGCCCCACCGCCACAGGGACACTTCCCCAGGAGTTTCCTCAGGGCCCCAGTCACTTCTTTGTTCCTTAGACTGTAAATAAGAGGGTTGAGCATGGGGGTGATCATGGTGTAGAAGGCAGAGACCACTTTGTCCTGCTTGGAGGAGTGGTAGGCCTGTGGCCGCATGTACGTGATCATGGCAGCCCCATAGAAGAGGGAGACCACCATCATGTGGGAGGAACAGGTGGCAAAGGCCTTCTGCCGGCCTTCTGCAGAGCGCATCCGGAGCACCGCCACCAGGATCCGGATGTAGGAGGCAGAGATGACAGAAAAGGGCAGGAGCAGCATGAGGACACAGCAGACATAGATCATGGTCTCGTAGAGGGAGGTGTCAGCACAGGCCAGCTTGAGCACAGCAGGGACCTCACAGAAGAAGTGGTCAATCTCCTGGGAGCCACAGTAGGGGAAGCGGAGTGTAAAAACAGCCTGGATGAGCCCATCCACCAGGCCAAAGAGCCAGGAACCTGCTACCATGAGCCAGCAGACACGGCGGCTCATGACTACAGAGTACCTCAGGGGGTTGCTAATGGCCACATAGCGGTCATAGGCCATGAAGGCCAGCAGGAAGCACTCATCCCCCAGGAGGGTGAGGAAGAAGAGGATCTGGAGTCCGCAGCCTGTGAAGGAGATGGAGCCACGGCCCAGGAGGAAGTCAGCAGCCATCCGTGGCACAATGGTGGAGATGAGCATGAGGTCCATGAGCGACAGCCAGCTGAGGAAGAAGTACATGGGGCTGTGTAGGCGAGAGTCCATGAGGATGAGGAGGATCATGAGCCCATTGCCAGAGAGGGCCACCAGGAACATGACCATGATGATGGAGAAGAGGAAGAGGTGCAGCGGAGAGCGGGAGAAGAGGCCCAGGAGGACAAAGTGGGAGATGAAAGTCTGGTTGCCAGCCCAGGCCATTGTCAGGGAGAGTTGGGGATCTGGAAGCAGGTTTATAAAATTCAACATTATAATACATACATATATAAATATAGTTAACATAATGTTGAGGACATTGTGGCTTTGCCCAGTGTGTTGTCATCTTTAAATATGACTTTGTCTAGAATAAATGTGTAGTCTCTTTAAAGATTAAAAAAAAAAAAAGAGCCAGGTGGTGGTGGCGCACACCTTTAATCTCAGCACTCGAGAGGCAGAGCCAGGTGGATCTCTATGAGTTCAAGGCCAGCCTGGTCTACAGAGTGAGATCCAGGACAGGCACCAAAACTACACAGAGAAATCCTGTCTCGAACCTCCCCCCACCAAAAAAATAGTGTTGGTTAGCTTTTAACACTTTCTACATGTAACTAAGAAATTAGTTTCAAGCTTTTTTTTTTTAAGAACTAATGGGACCTGTCAGGAACTGGTCTATTCTCCGGTCTCATATCTGACTCTCTAGGTCAGGACTAAGGATGTTGTTCAGGGATCAATCACTTACCTAGTATGCACAAAGTTCTGGGTTCAAACACCATCACCACACAATAAGATAACATAAAATCAGTAAAGGCCCCAGGTCATAACCACTTGAGGATTTGCTCTTTTAAGAAAAGTACGTAGGCAGTAAAAAAAACGATCAAGTGGGCATAATCTCTCTGAATTTCAGTTACCTATTATTTAAATAGAGACAGCAGTAGGCACAGAAGCTGATGGATAGCAAAGATGTGCTGTGGGAATGTAAGCAGCACTTAGTGGTTTGAAACTGATGGTGGATGCCATTACTTAGAGCATCTGTCATGTACTAGGAACCATGGTAAAGACTCTACTGCATCTTTACATCTAACCCTCATAATTACCCTTAAAGTTGCAGGTGTGGTGGTGCACACCTGTAATCTCACTCCCTATGAGGGCCACTGAGGCAAGAGGATCTTGAGGTCAAAGTCAGCCTTGGCTACATAGTGAGACCCTATTTCAAAGCAAAACCAAATAAGAACACAAAGTCCTTGTGGGAAAAGGATGGCCATTAATTTCATTAATGGCAAACTAAGGCCAAGGAAGTTTCGTTATTATTTTCAGACATGAAAGCTTACAGTATGTTTTTAAAACACATTTGAATTACATTTGCCTTGGGGGCAGAGGGTGCACACCTATGTCTCCCTGGCCCCCCACCCCTGCCACTGCAGCGCCTGTGTGGAGGTCAGAGGACAACTTGCAGAAGTCAGTTCTCTCTTTCCACCACATGCATCCCAGGGCTTGAACTCAGGCCTGCAGTCTTCAGACTTTTACCGGCTGAACCATCTCACTGGCCCTTATGGTACTTCTTATCTTAAAAAGCTTAGTAAATGAAGAATAGCGGAGGCAACAGAAGCATCCAACAGAGAGAAGTAACTAAGGGGCAGCACGATGGCTCAGAGGGTAAAGGTGCTAACAACCAAGGCTGACAACCTTGGTTCTATCCCCAGATCACACAGGTTAGGAGAGAAAGATTCTGGCACGTTATTCTCTGCCCACCATATGTGTGCTGCGAGACACACACACACACACACACACACAGACACACACACACACACACAAATATGATAAAAACTCAGAAGTAACTAAAAACTATGATATATGGTAAAATAATATTTAGTCAATGGAATATTTAAGACGTTTTATTTTATTTTATTGAAACAGGGTCTCTCTGTGCAACAGCTCTGGCGGTCTTGGGACTCACTTTAAAGACCAGGCTGGCCTCAAACTTATAGAGATCCACCTGCCTCTGGCTCCCCAGTGCTAGGATTAAAGGTGTGCGCCACCATACTTGACTATTTATGACATTTTAATATAAAAAATTACTAATGGTTTTAAGAATTTCTCAAGGTTTGAAGAAAATATGCCAAGGTATTAACAGTGTAATCTGTTCTATGTAGTGGCATTAAATATCACTTCCCTAAATTTCTTTGTACTTTCTACATTTTCTATAAGAAACATGGAAAATTAGTTTAATTTTAAAGTTATGCTAAATCAGGTTATTGTGTGGCTCAAAAATGAGAAAAAAAGTTATGTATAATTCTACACCTAAAAATCATTAGTCGTCCCATAATTACCACCAACTAATTAGCAAAATTAACAGAAAAAGTCAGAATATTTATTTACAGTTGCAACAAGTATGCAATAAAGATCCTTAACTTAAAAACTTAACTGAAAAATATTTTTAGCCAGGCATGGTGGTGCAAACCTTTAATCCCGATACTTGAGAGGCAGAAGAAAATGGATCTATGTGAGTTCAAGGTCAGCCTGGTTTACATAGTGAGTTCCAGGACAGCCAGACCTACATAGTGAGACCCTGCCTCAAATATATTATATATATCAATATATCAAATATATATATATATGTGTGTGAAGATAGATTACGCTCAACATTGTAAGGGTACAATTCTCTCCCAAATCCACGTGATCACAAGTAGAATCTCTCTAGGACATTGGTATTTTGCAAATGGAAGTGTTTGAGCTGGAGTTCTCTTAGAAGTTTCCCCAGAGCAGTGAAAAGGTCAAGAACTTTCTGATTACTGAAGGCTGAGCATACCACACATCCTGAAGGGGCAGAAGCAGTAGAGACTTAGCAGAGATAAAGGAAGAGATGGGACAGGAGCACCAGCGAATAGACCACAGGTACCTTCTCCAGAGAGGTGGACAAAACTAAAACCAGTAGTTCACACTGTTAAAAACACAAACTCTCTCCAGGAGAGGGAAAGAAATTGAGTAGAGTCACATAGATGGACACTTTAGAGGAACCGTTCTGCCTTTGTGGCAGGGAAAAGAGAGGAGGTTGCACCAGGTACTCCCTAGAGCCTCCTCTCAACCACTGAGGGTTACTAAAGGTTACCTTTAAAATACATATGGTATGAAGATCTCCAGTTCTGGGGGAAGATGGGTGCTTGCCCCTGCCCATCATGGACATCTCTAAAACTCCACTCTAAGGAGAGTGGCCACAGAAACAAGGGAAGTAAATAACAGGGCAGCAGCTGGCACTCTCTTCAGATACTGCCACAGCAGGGTGGAAGGCAACCAACTTGCATCTTAGAAGGCTAAGCCCGGTAGTGGCAGTGATAATACGGAATAGTAACCACAGAGCAAACCCCCAAGTGCTCAGAATTGATTGCAGGATGCAGCAACGTAAACCAGGATGAGCAGGGGACCAACAAAGGGATCACCTGGAAGTCTATTGGAAAAACAGACTGCCATATATGTCTCCCCCCACCCCACATAAAGGGGTTCTTCCTCACCCCTGGCAGACAGACTAGCCTGCTTCTCTGGGGAAGGGGAAATGAAGTTACAGACCAGGGAAGCTGAGGCCACTGCAAGTCCAAAGGGCAATGTGAAGATGGCACATTGTCTGGGCTTTTCTCCTGGACTCAGATTCATTTCCACCAAGCAGGAAGCCAGAGGACCCTCCCTACAGTCGGGAATGTGACTAGCTCAGGAATCACTCCAAGCTACCAATGCCAGACAGAAAAAAAACCCAAACTCATCATATAAATGAGGCTACACCGAGCATACCTCACACATGCTCAGAGCTAATTTGTTCTTAATACTAATACTCAATTCTTTAATCTGAGCCAACATCCAAGGCTAGCAGACATAAAAAATTTCTATCCTCTAGCGAAGGAAAACTAGCAAGACAATAGAGATGAGAAAGGAGACTTCTCAGGGAAGTAGCAAAACCACTTTACCAACCGTGAGTGAGATAAAGGAAGTGTTATAGACAAGGGCAAGGTCATGATGTGGGAAGGGAAGTGATAAGATGCTGACATGGGAAGAAGAAGCACTCAGAAGACAGATTTTCAGAGAAGAAGGGTAGGGTTTTGTTTTGTTTTGAGCAGCTGTCCTGGTAGGCAATTTTACAGAAATATTTGAATGTGTGCAAAATGACTTGTAGACAAGATGTAGGTTTGATTAAAGTTAAAGAAAATCACAAATAATCTAATTATTCAATAGGAGAAATATTAAACAATAGAATGATGCAAATAAGAAACAGAATTTTAGTGAGTTTCTACAGAATTCTCTCTAAATTGTTTTTGCGTAGCAGGCATTGTCCACATGTACTCACAAATCAAGTCAGTCCAGGCTAGTGTACAAGAAAACAGCAACACCGACTCAGAGGAAAGAGTCATACAACTCTGACTGCTGACCCTGAGTTAGAGAAGAAAGTCTCCATGGGACACAGTTTTTTTATCTTTGGCATTTTTAAATTTGTGAGAAAATGGCCTAGTTAAAATAAATAAATATAATATTACATTGATGCCCAATAGGATTTGTTATGGAAGTCTGTAAGACAAAAGTTAACAAAAAAAAAAAAAAAAGTACAGAGTCCGCTGCAGTCACTTACAAACGCATATTGAACAAATAGTTAATATAATTTTGGAAAAAAATTCTGGAAACTTGCCTTGTCAGTGAATAAAACACAGCCTGAAGCTGTGTTAATTAAAATTTCTCCTTTGTAGGATCAGCTCTTGACAAAGCCTTTGTTGTACATAATCGACTCAAGCAGAAGCACACCTGGGGATTTTGTTGAAGAGCTTTGCATCAGAAAAAGAGTGGAAATCAGCCCCACCAGAGAGATTTCTCCCAGGGAAAGAAAACTGCAGACGAAAGAGAAGGGAGTGCACACACCAACACACGCTTCTCCAAATGAGCTCAGAGTTCTAACTACCCTTCAAAAAGAGAATATGAAGACAGGGGAAAATACATGGTGGTAGGGGAAGAGCAATCAGTGCCTTGTATCCAAGAAGGGGGACATGTTGGTGGTTGTTGTTGGTCCACTAGAATGAATTTTGCTGCTGCCTTTCAGACAAAATCTGATGTCTCAATATTATAAGAGACAATTCTCTCAACCCTCTGAGGGTCTCATGAAAACATACGCCAGCTTCAGGGAGCCCAACTATTGTTTAGTTGTTCCTTGACTTGAAAATACCAAGCCATACACACTCTTCCTAAAACCTATGACAAGACTCTGAGGAGGCCACCTCTTTTCAGTGCCACTCTGTCTCCCCAGATTTAAATGATGAACTGAATAAGACAGTCAGGTCTTCTCTAATTCTACCCATGGAATAAGGGATTAGGACAAAGAACCCATCTTATTAGAAGCCAAATGGAGACACACAAGACTTCTACACCTGGAGGGGAGTAAGCTAGTGTCAGGAGTAGTGGCGGCTTGCACAGACATTGATGGCTTTTAAGGACCCGAAGGAGAGGACCAAGATGCAAAGAGGAAGAGTCTCACCTGCACACACAGAAATAATGATGGTAGGAATGTATGGGGGACCAGGAAGGGGCCCAAGCACAGTCTGAATGGTCTTAGCAATCAGCATCCATCTACCGCCACCACCCAGCAACACTGCTCCAGTCAGTGAGTTAGATCTTCAAGGGGGCCTCAGTGCAGACAAGCTGAAGTAATTCCAGCTCCTTGAGAGAAATGGATTTGGAAAAGAAATGCTAGCAGCTTAGGGAACAGAGAAGAGAAAACTCCTGTCTAGAATGACTCTCGAATCTTCTGTTGCACTCATAGGAGTTGGGGAAACAATGTGTTCCAAGAGGCTCTGGAAAGATATTGAAGAGATACACTAAATAGGAAGGAGTTGAGAGCTGAGAAAAGAACTATAAAAATCCCAGAAAAGAAAGAGCTCCTCCCTAAAAGTCTGGTACCAGCTTTAGGAGCTAGGGGAAGGTCTTCCAGAAGATCCACCTCTAGCCTTCCAGGAGAATCATGGACTAGGAGGGGAAGGGGAGAGAGAGCACAGAGTTCTCACCTGTAGGCGTGACCCTTTGCCAGGGCCAGGACCAGTTTCTGCCTGAGAGGTTTTATCCCCTGTCCGCTCCCACCCACTGTCATCCCTGCTGTGACTAAGGAAAGTTGCTTCTGCTTCGATAAGTCCTTAGAGACCTGTCCTCCACCACACCTCTGCCCCAGTCTCTTGAAATTAAACCTCTGAGGGAAGAGAGCTTCCTGCAAAGTTCTCCAATCATCTCGGGGCCACAACAAACTCCCGCCCAGGGGAAGACATAGTGGAAACTTGGGCCTGAGGGTTTCTGTGGACCAACCTGGGAATACTGGGTCTTCTTGCCATTCCAAAACAAGTAGGTAGTGTTGGCTTTTGTGTTGTGATGTGGTCTACTTTGATGATAGCCATTAAGTAATGTATGTAGGTAGAATCAACAACACACCTAGAATATTCTAGAGCCAGAATAGACACAGAAGTATCTTCCAGCCTCTTCCTATTGCCTAACCCACTTAGGGTAGTTACCCTTACCTCAGAGCTCAATTCTACTGTTTCAGTGCGGTCCTCCAGGAGGATATAGCAAACATACCCAGAGGTCACTTGTCCCTGACACTGTCCACCTTCTGCCCACCACCCATTTTACAGAAAAATGGGCTTCTCTCATACTAAGACATTTGCAAGACTAAAGGGAGCATACCACACGGGCAATCCCAGCACTGGGAAAGTGAAGCAGTAAGATTGTACTTTTGAGGCAGCCTGTGCAAAGTGAGACCCTGTCTCAGAATATGATGCTAACAAAAGAGGTAGCGGAACACAGGCGCTAGGCAGACAGCATCAGACAAAGCTAGATGAGAATCTTAACTTAGGCTTAACTTGGGCAAGTGACTTAACCAAGACAAGGCCCATTTTCCACACTGTGAAAGTTAAATGACCATATAAAGTCATGTCCCCATTGTATGTCTTCAAATTTGTAGTTATCAATGTCACTTCCCTTCATTCTCCCTAAAGCCTGTCAAAAGAACGTGGTATTCGAATGCAGTATCTTCTAA
>CABHPQ010163967.1:16433-40437 GCA_902168405.1 Peromyscus aztecus
TAGCATAGTTTAAGATCAGGCACTATAATCACTCCTGCATTGCTCTCTGTGCTGAATAATGTTTGGGATATTTGGAGTCTTTCATGCTTCTCTGTGAAATTTAGGATTGTTTTCTCTAGTTCTATGAAAAGTACTTGGAATTTTGGTGGGGGTTACATTGAACCCATGGGCTGATTTTGGTAAAACACAAAAAAACAAACAAACAAAAAAACCACTTTTTCCTAACACTAATTCTGCCAATCCATGAGCATAGGAGATCTTTACATCTCTAGCATCTTCTTTAATTTTTTTCAGTGTTTTAAGGTTTTAATTGTAGTAGTCTTTTGCTTCCTTTAGGTTAAATTTATTCCTACTTTTTGTGTCTGTATTAGCATGCCTGTATACACATGGGTGTGTCAGGTGTGTGTGAAGTCAGGTCTTCCTCAGTCACTCGCCACCCTATTTTTTGAGACAATGTCTCTCACTGAATGTAAAATTCCCTGATTCAAAAACAAACAAACAAACAAACAAACAAACAGCTCTCTGATTCAGCTGGACTGGCTGACCTGCAAGTTCCAGGAACCTGTCAGTCTCCACCTCCAAGTCCTGGGATTACAGAGGAGTGTGGGGGTGTCCAGATTTTTATGTGTGTGTGGTGAGGGGTCCAAACTCATTCTTGTACAGCAAGTAGTTTCTTAATGGAGCCATCTCCCCAGCCCCTATTTTTAAAAGCTATTGTGAATGGAATTCCCCCACCCCCTCCTCCACCCTAATTTCTTTCTTGGCAAGTTTGTTTTTGGTGTAGAAGAGCTACAGATTTTTGTATGCCAGTTTTGTACCCTGTCACTCTGTTGGAAGTGGTTTTCAGATCAAAGGGTTTTCTGGTGGAGTCAGTAGAGCCTTTTAATCACATAATCTGCAAGCAGAGATGCTCTGCTTTCTTTCTTTCCTGGATATATCTGTTTCTTTCTTTCTCCTGTTCCTGCTCTAATATTTAGGGCACTAGAACAGCAGTGATGGTGACCACGTTGTTTCATTCCTGGCTTTAGAAGAAATGCATTCAGTTTGTCATTGCTTAGCTTGCATTCAGTTGTCATTCAGTTGTCATTGCATTCAGTTGTCATTGCGCGCACGGGCGGGGTGGGGGGGGCTTTATTACATTGAAGCATGTCCCTGCTCATCCTGGTGACTTCAGGGATTTGATTATGAAAGAATGTTGAACTTTGTCAAAGGCCTGTTTCTGTGTCTGTTGGGACAATTGTTGATTTCTCTCCTTAATTCTATTTACATGCTGTATTACATTTACTGATTTGCTCATGTTGAACCAACATTGCATCTGTGGGATGAAATCAGCTTGGTCATGGTGTATGATTTTTTTCCATTTAAATTTTTTATCTTTAAATTTTGATATATGAATACTGTATTGACTTAATTTCTGCCCCTCCCTATTATTTCTTAAATTGCTCTCATGTCCTCCCACTCCTTCTAAAATTCATGATCTTTTTGTCTTCAGTTATTATTGTTACATGTATGTACAAATTGCATACACACACATATGTATTTCCTACTGAGCCCATTTAGTGTTATGCCTATATACATGTGTTTAGGACTGACACTTAGAATTACATAACCTATCAGGGAGCTCACCCTGAAAAAAGAAATTTATTCTTCCACTCTCAGCAGCCATTGGTTGACTCAAGCTGTTCATCTAAGGGTGAGGCATTGTGAAATTTCCTCAGCCACATTAGCATGTCAAGTGACATTGTCACTATGCTGGGCTTGTTTACAGTAGCAGGAATCCTGGTTCTCTAGCTCTCATAATCTATCCTCTCCCTCTTCCATGACTTTTCCTGAACATTGGGTGTCGGGGTTGCCTTGTAGATTATGTGGAGCTGGGCACCCATAGTCACTTATTCTCTGCATTTTGACCAGTTGTGGATCTCCATAATAGTCTCCATCTGCTGCAGAAAAGAAGCTTCTCTGATGAGGAATAAGAGCTATACTCATTTGTGGGCATACGGGTAAGTATTTAAGTTCGGTTAGAAATTTTATTGAGGGCTGGGCATGGTGGCACACACCTTTAATCCCAATACTCAGGAGGCAAAGGCAGACAGAGCTCTGTGCCTTTGAGGTCAGCTTTGTCTATATGGCGAGTTCCAGGTCAGCCAGGGCAGCATAGTAAGACCTTGTCTCAACAACTTTATATTGGTTTAGGAAAATGGCAGTAGCAGGCTCTCCTCTTGAGTCTGGCCTTTCCCACAGTTTGTTGGCTAGGTTTACAGTCAAGACGTGAATTCTGTCCTATTGAGCATGCCATAGTCCAATTAGACACCCAAGATAAAAGTATACCATTTAGCTAAACAAAGAGATTTCCAATATTTACAGACTGAGATATATGATGTTGTTAAGACAACAAAACTACTCAAAGTATAGTTTTGTCAAGTCCAATGCAATTGCTATCAAAAAATTTTTAAATGGAAAAATCAGTTCTTAAATTTATGGAAAACTTCAGAAGTCCAATAGCAAAATAATATCAAATAAGGTCAAAGTTGGAGGATTCACAGTCCCTAGTTTCAAAATATAATATCAAACAGTGATATGGCAGTAATCAAAAAAATTCAGTACTGGCATAAAGATGGATAGAAAGAAAACAGGAAGTGAACTTAGAGTTCAGAAATAAACCCACATATTCATGACGCACTGACTTTTGGCAAGGATGCTAATGTCATTCAGTGGAGGAAGAAGTCTGTGTTTTCAACAAACATTAGAACAATTGGATATCCATACACATGAAAAAAATAATGAAGTTCAACCTCTAAATGGCATGATCTGCACAATGAACTGAACATAAATCAATGAACTAACGATAAGACTGGAAGCAACACATTTTTAAAATGTGGATGTCAATAATCATGACCTTGAATTTGACAGTCTCGGTTATGATGTGAAAGCCACAAAAAGTAAAAGAAAAAAATACATAAATTGGACTTTATAAAAATCCTAAAAACTTTTGTACATCAATATTACTATCTGAAAGTAAAAAGACAGCCAAGGGAATGGGAGACAATATCTGCACCTCACATGTCTTACAAGGTCACAGTCTCTGCAGCAGACAAAGAACTCCAACTCACAAAAAAATTGAAACTCAACTTAAAAATGGGCAAAGGACTCAAATAAGCAAATATCCCAAATTTTAAAAGATACACCCACTCATGTTCTTGTAAAATTACATTTATTTTTTTTCTCTGTATGTATGTCAAGTCCATGTGTGTCCTGGAAGGTGTGTGAAGGTCAGAGAACACCTTATGGGAGTTGGTTCTCCTCTTCCAGTGCAGGTCCTGGGATCAGACTCAGGTGGTCAGGCCTGGTGGAAGAAACTTTTACCTGCTGACCCATCTCACTGGCCCCTAACCAAAAATTTAAAGAGCAGTTTCTAAAGCCTCTACTAGAACACAGAGAGGAAGCTAAAACTATTCAAGTATTATAGAAACTCAGTTCCTACCATCTGGAAACTTCCCATTTAAGATACCCACATTTCTTATCCTGAATTACCTATCAAATAATACAGACTGGAATAAGACAATCCCAGTCCTTAGCAAGCACTCAATAAAAGGCAACTGCTACCAAGAATAATTAAGAAATAAAGTAAATTTTATTGAAGGATGTTATAAACAACCAATAATAACAATAATAGTGAAGCAATGCTCCTTTGTAAAGTTTTCAATTCATGCATGGGGTCCCTACAAAAATCCCTGTGAGAGGTCCAGTGTCACGAGTCTCCTTTATCTATAAGGAAACAGAGATTCACAAAACAAAGATGACTTACCAATGATATGCAAACAACAGGTAACACAGCCAAGCACTAGACCATGATTTTCAGTGCTGGCTGCCAATCCTGCAGCGGTCCAGCCCTTTCCGCAGTGCCCCCATCACCTCCCTGTTTCTCAAGCTATAAATGAGGGGGTTGAGCATAGGAGTAAGAACTGTATAGAAGATAGAGACGATTTTGTCATGGCTGGGAGCCCGATATCGCCTTGGCCTCAGGTAGATGAACATGGCTGCCCCGTAGAAGAGAGACACAGCAGTCAGGTGGGAAGAACAGGTGGCCAGGGCCTTTTTTCGGGATTGAGCAGAGTGCATACGGAGCACGGCCCCCAAGATGCGAGCATAGGAAGCCACAATGATGGAGAAGGGGAGGAGCAGCATGAAGACACAGCAAGCAAAGAGCAAGGTGTCGAAAAGCGATGTGTCTGCACAGGCCAGCTTCAGTAAAGCTGGCACCTCACAGAAGAAGTGATCTACATACCTTGAGCCACAGTAGGGCAGGCTCATGGCTGCCACCATCTGAATTATTCCATCAAGGATCCCAAAAGCCCAGGAGCTCCCAGCAATCTGGAGACAGACCCTTTGACTCATAAGAATGGGATAGTGAAGTGGGTGGCTGATGGCCACATAGCGATCATAAGCCATGAGTCCCAACAAGAGTCCCTCAGATCCCACAAGAGAGACAAAAAATCCAATTTGTACACCACAACCCACAAAGGAGATGGACTTCCTGCCAGACAGGAAGTTGGCTGCCATTTTTGGCACAATGTTACAGACCAACATGAGGTCCATGAGGGAGAGCTGACTAAGGAAGAAGTACATGGGAGTGTGAAGTCGGGAGTCAGTGTAGATGAGGAGGATGAGGAGCACATTCCCACAGAGTGCCACTGTGAAGACCACCATAACTGCAGAGAAGAGGACCAGGTCAGTCTGGCTCTGGGAGAAGATACCTAAGAGGATGAACCCATCTATAGATGATGCATTCTGCCATATTCCCATGACTCAGTGATTCACAGTCACCTGAAAATAGACACAGAGAAGCTCTGAGACAAAGCTGTCATGTCTTTGTTTCTGAATTCTTCCTCTTCAGTTAGATATAGCTTTTGTAATTCACCAAAATTTAACAATGCTTGCTTTGCAATATACAGAGCAATGGCCTTTCATATGCCACAACACTTTGTTAGTTCAAAGAACTGTATTACATGTCTGTATTGTATACGTTTATACCAAGAACAATAGAATCTACATTTTATGAGTCACAAAACTATTGGACAATCCTTCAGCCAGCAATATCTTGGCTTTGCTATACAACATTGGCTTTAAATATCTGGGGTCACATTTTAACACTACTGTGACTATTTCCTATGCAAAAGAGAACTAATACATTATAAGGGAAGATGACAGGGTCTTGTCCTAAACCCCATGGTAGCCAGGGAACTCACCATATAGCCTAGGTTAGCTTTGACCCCAAGGCAATCTTTCTACTTCAGCTTTCCTAGTGTTGAATTACAGGTGTGTAATTCATGAAATTAGTATGATACATGCCTGGCTTCATTCCTGATCCTTTATTTTAACTCTGACCAAAGGTCTTGGAATCTTTTTTATTCCAATATTTCTGTCAATCATTCAATCAACATTCAAGCCACCTGAAAACCTCTTGATTCTATAGTCAAGGTTTCTCAGAATCTAATTATCCCTCACTATCCACACAGCAATTACCATGATTCATCATGATAATTACTTATATCCTTCTTCATGGTCTCCCAGCATCTGTTGCTAAAGCCCTTGAGTCTATTTTCACAATAGTTCTTATGATTCTACTAGTGTATGAAGTGATATAAAAACTCCTGCTGAAAGTATATCAATGACTTCCCAACCTAGTCTAATACAAATCAAATTCTTACAGGCCTTCCATGCATGTTTGAGAATATGCACACGAGTGTTCACTCATACATCTGTACCCACTAGTGCCTTGGAAATTATACCATTCCCCAATGTTCATAGTGCTTCCTTGAATTTCCTCAAACTGGACACATCTGCAACTTCGGTCTTTCACTTTTTAGAACTTGTCTCTGAGGCAGGCTTTTGCCCAGATCCCTATCTCTAACCTGCCTCTATCTTTACTCAAGTGCCAACTTCTCTAGAGATGAAAAGTCATATTAAAATCTAAGCATTTTACACTTTCAAGGCCCTTCCCTGATCTGATTTTCATTACTTACCTCATTTGGCTACATGTACGCTTTTTCCCCTGTTTTAATGCCTATATCATCTCACTGAAATATAAAAATCATCTATTGTTCACAGCAGCATCTGGGCAGCCCCTAGGGGAGCCATTTAGTTCATAGCATGACCTCAATGAATATGGCTGGCTGAATAAGATAATTCCGATGTAATACATGTCTACAAGTTCCAAGTTCTGAAAGCAGAAATCCCCCTCCTTTGACTTCAGGGAGCTTGTTTTTGACCCGAGCACAGTGATTTGTTACATGATTTCTTTTTTGGTGAAAAACAAAATGAATGATAACATAGGAAATAGCCTCAGCTATTTATAAAACAAAAGGAGGTTCTTCACAAATGGACGGCCGTTGCACCTCTGAGACGTTTGTGTGCTGGTGTATTCGTGTCTACCTAACCTGCTGCAGAGGTGAAGTGAAGCAGTTACCCAGGACATTGGGCTCTTTGGATAGAAAGACCTGGGGTAATTCCCTAAGTTAGGATGGGCTACATCAGACCAGTGATCAAGAAGTTGCATATCATCCATTTCTCCTCAGAACAGAACATGTCTGATGTGCCAGAATATATGCCCAGGTAGTCTTCCAAACAGTGATATCCAGGAACGGGCTTTTCTATAGGAGTGAATTACTGTCCCCATAGCCTTAAAGTGGATTACTGTCCTCATAGCCTTAAGTACCTTCTCAGCTATATTGGTCTTAAGATCAACCAGGCAAAATAACTCAGGTGTCCTCTAGTGCTCACAGGAGAAGTTATTCTTGTGTGCTGAAAACCCTCCATCCTACTAAGGTTAGCCTCCAGCCAACCCTCTTAGACTGTAAACTAACAAACACCATTTCTTTCCCAATCTAGATGAATTCAATGGGCCAGTCTTTCCTAAGATGGACAAGTAGAGCCATTGTTAGTCTTCTCCAGAAGAACGCCTGTCTTCACCTCCTTCCAAGCTTGGTAGTTAGTTGGTCAGTCTAGCTGCCCAGGTCATATCACTTCAGCCATCTTGGACTCCTTTCCTTCTCCAAACACATGTCCCAACCATCAGAAGCCACTGGCTCCTTATCTGATCAGACCTTCTCCTAAATACTTCTTACATGCTAGTTCCTGCCCAGTCACACCATGAACACTGCCCTCGGATGATAGCGATGGCCTCTCACTTGACTGACCACCCAGTCTGCTCTTGATTCCCACGCCAGTCTGTGGACACATAACGCTGGAGTGAACCTATTCCTGGAAGAAGAAAAACCAAAGTGTTTCCAAAAGAAAAGTAAGACTTTCATCAATGGTCCCTGCATTGCCATTCAGATCTTTCCTTCTAAGCTCCCTGGAATTCCCTTGACTCACTGTCCCTGCAGATCCTCCAGCACCATGGGCTCACCCCAGTCAGAGTCTTGGAAGACACTTGTTCTTCCCTCCTCGTGGAGGAGCTCTGCTTGTTCACTCCCCTCCTCACCTTCTCATGAAGACTACCCTGAATATGGAGAAGTGAAATCCTTCCTCCATCCCTCATCGCTTTCCTGCTATGGGTTTTCACAGCAGGCAAAACCACAGGGCATGCTGCGTTCTATCTCTGTGATTTGTCTTCTGCTCCCCTGACTACAGCCTGTGTTTCCAAATGTGACCTTAGCTCATAAGGAGAATCCTGGACTCCGGTGACAGTGTTGGCATACGTATTGTGATGCCAGTAAAAATTTGTTAGATGACTATTTGCTATGCAAAACAACTCAGGATTTTTTCCCCTAGAATTTCACATGTTCTTTTTCTCCTAAGACCAGCCTTTAAAAATATGGTTTCTTGGGTAATGATTTCCTTTTTCCTTCCTAGAAATAGCAACATAAAAGAGGCCACCTTGTCTTTACCAGGTTATTTGGGAACAAAGGGAGAGAGACCTTTCGCTAAAAAGTGAATGTCCTCCTTTAAAAAGAAGAAAATAAGGGACTGGAAAGATGGCTCAGTGGCTAAGAGCACTGGCTGCTCTCCCAGAGGAGCCAGGTTCAGATCCCAGGACCTGCATGGTGGCTCGCAACCATCCTTAACTCCAGGTCTAGGGCATCCTGTGCCCTCTTCTGACCTCTGTGGGAACCAGGCACACATGTGGTACACATGCATACATGCAGGCAAGGTACCCGTTACATAAAGTAAAATAAATAAATTTTTAAAAGAAGAAAATAGAAACAATCGCTCTAATAGTGCCAGACAACCTAAATCAGAAGAAATACTGATGAGCACATTGTAATGAAGGAATAAATCAATAGCCAGTAATAAGGCTGCCAGGATGAGAGGAAGTGTGTTAAGGGGAATGACCCTTGCTCACCTTCTGGTGCGTCCCCTGTGGGAAAAAAAAAGATGCTCTTTGGAGGAATTTCTCACTTCCAATTTATTTCACATTCCTCTGTTGCATTTACTGATGAAGAGGGGATAAGGCAGAGCTATGCCCCTAGCTCTGATCTCCTTCCTCAGTTCCTCCCCCATCAACCCTCAGCTTCTGGACCACTCTAGTTCAGATAGTAGGGCTCAGACAGACAAGCGCCTCTTCCCAGCAAAAGCAGAAAAAAAAAAAAAAAAAAAAAGAGAAGGGAGACTTAATCAAGATGGTGGGCAGAAATGCCAGAGTCAGCCTGTGGATGCTGGAGCTCACCCACTCATGCCTGCCCAGTTTACACAAGGCACCGTCTCTCACTTGAGTTGTAGAATTATCCCCCACTACCCACACAGCTACTTAACACAGACGTTGAGAAAGAACTATGATGCCCATGTCTCCCTAGAGAGCCCCCAGACTCCAGCCCTGCAATTGGAACTCCCAGGTTTACAATTAAAGAAACTCAAAGTGGCTCAAACAGGACCAGCGGGGACTGGATGAGGAAGCCTGTCAGGAAAGGCCATGGGGCCTTAACAGGAAAGTGGAGAAACTTCCATGTGTTCTACTTCCTTCCCCATTTCAGCATGTTTTCAGTGCCTCACCCCTCACCCCCCATACACCCCCAACCCCTTCCCAGGTTCTCAAGGAATCTTTCTCTACCTATGTGCCTCCCCTCAAGTGCTCCCAGTAACCACAAACCACACTTGTCCTTTACTTGCCCTCATGAAGTTAGCCTACATCTTTCAATCATGAGTGAAACACAGAGAGGAGGTGACTTGAAGCAGAGGTGAGTACTGGACACAGTCTTACCCTAGCGGCATTTCCAACCTTAGGCAAGAGGGGAAGGAACAACATTTGCATCTGCAAGATGGTGGCATGGGGCTGAGCGTCACCCAAACACTTCCAGACATCTCCATAGGTTCCATGCCCTTCAGGAACTTGCAGAAGAAGAGGTGGAAAGATGGTAAGGGCCAGTGGGGATAGAAGACACCAAGGAAACAAGGCCTTCCAGACACAACAGGGTTGGTGCGCATATGAACTCACGGAGACTGTGGCAGCATGCACAGGGATTTGAACACAAGCTCCCATCCCTAACCCAGAAGCTATCTTCAACCAACAACCACTCACAAAGGAAAAATTACTTTGCTCCAACTGAGTCTTCACTGGGTGTCATTAGGGTTTACATTGCTGTGAAGAGACACCATGACCACAACAATTCTTATGAATGAAAATATTTAATTGGGTGGCTTACAGTTCAGAGGTTTAGTCCATTATCATCATGATGTGACATGGTGGCATGCAGGTAGACATGGTGGTGGAGAGGTAGCTGAAAGTTCTACATCTTGTGCAGGCAACAGGAAGTGATCTGAGACACTGGCCAAGGCTTGAGCATATATGAGACCTCAAAGCTCAGCTCCACAGTGACACACTTCCTCCAACAAAGCCACACCTCCTAATAGTGTCACTCCCTATGAGCTTATGGTGGTCCATTACATTCAAACTACCACAGTGAGTATACAAGCCACACTAAAGGGCTGGTCCCATGTCCAGCAGCAGATGACCAAGACAAGATGAACTCCATGATATTCTGGGAGGGTCTCTTTCTCTCTCTTTCCACATGTGTGCATGCATGTGTATGTGTGTATGTGTGTGTGTGTGTGTGTGTGTGTGTGTGTGTGTGTGTGTGTGTGTATCTTACAGGTCTTTTGCTTTGTTATGATGTTTGAATCCACAGGGAAAGACCCAAGACTTAGACTCAATTTAGATTAAATGAGTTTGTTCTTACTGCTAGCAGAAAAGACAGCAGCCTTAGAGGCAAACAGCACTCCATGCAGAAGAGAGCTAAAGGGAGGGTTTATAAAGGTGATATCAAAGGTGTACATTACAATTTCTATGGAATCCGGAGCTGGACAAGAAACCTCTTTACTCCCCCGCTGTTTCTCTCTCCCGTTGTATAGTAATAAAAAAACCCACTTCATCCCAGTCCCACAGTGCTAAGTGAGTTTACAAAAGCAGAAAGCAGGAACATCATTATCCTGTTCTTATCTCACCTGCAGGCCACTAGGCTTTCACAGGCATCCCAGGGTAAATGTCAGTGGCCCTTAGGGGTGCCTGGTACCATATTAAGTTTCTTTAGCCACCACAGGGACATATGTAAAATTATTACACAGGTCTGAGCATTCTGGGGGAAGTGTGACTAATGACTTAGATAGAGCAGTTTGTTTCTGGGCTGGCTAACACACTCCCACACCATATCTGTGTGTGTGTGTGTGTGTACATATATGTATGTATATATGTGTATGTATATATATATATATCCAATTTTGTGTTTTTATGGGATTTCTGTGTGTGTGTCTGTCTGTCTGTATCTTTTGTGTTTCTTGTGCTTTTTCTTTGGCTCTTTGTTTTCTGTTTGTTTGTTTGCTTTGTCCTGTTACAATTATTTTGTTTGTTTTGGTTGCCCGTTTGTTTTCATGAGAGAGAGAAAGAAAAGGGCAGGTTTGAGTGGGTGGAGAGGTTGGGAAGATCTGGGAGGAGCTGGGAGAGGGGAAACTTTAATCAGAATATAATGTGTGAAAAAAATCTATTTTCAATAAAAATAAATAAATTGGCATCATTACATCACTAGGCAATCTCAAATGCTATATTCAGTCAGCCTATAATTAAAACACTAGCTGTTCTCTCCGTTCCAAGGACAGAAGAATCTTCCAGGTAACACACCAACCAAGCAAGTGTCCTCAGTGACATCAGCCGCCAGATGGCTCAGTCCAGAGACACAGATGATCATATGGTCACATTTGATTTCTGCTTCCACAGTCTCCGAGAAGGAGCCCTTGGACCTAGCCTGCTTGGTATTTTGGTGTTGTCTGCATTTTCTATATTCAGTGATGGTGCTGAGAGGGAGAGTTAGTGCTCCCTGAAGCACATTACAGATTCAGACTGTGGTTGCCTGATCCCTGGCATTGTGACTCTGTTGAAGTAATGTCTTTTTGAAAGTGGACCGACCACAGCCCCATAGAACTACTTCAGCAACATGTCCAGGGGGAGATTCCCCCAGCCACGGAAGGACAAGTCCTTCTGCAGCAAAACTATCCACTTGTCCCACTTTTCCCTGCACCATGCTTCCACATGGGTTTCATTCCTTCTTTGAAGAGATGGAAGTCACTGTGCCTACCAGTTCCCTGGGGCTGTCAAGCCTCTAAAAGCGACCCACAGAGGCAAAGGCTCGGGTCTGTTTGCTGTTTTGTTCCTAGTTCTGTAAGATGATGAGCAGTCCTGAGTTCTCCTGGGCTACCCTAAAGTGGATTGCCATACAGGGGGTGCCGTGTTCATCCCTCCTCTTGCGATGCTCTGACTGTTGTCTTGTTCCAGTCCTCCTTCTGGCCACCACTCTGTGTGAAGTGCTGTGTTCTTCATTCTGAGTGAGATCCCACTGTCATCTTCCTTTGAGGTGTTGAACTTGTTCATCCTCTCATCACTGCTGTTGACCCCAAGGTGTTTGCTTCTCCACCTCCCACAAACCCATCCATCTTGTCTGGAGAAAACAGTGAACACTTCTCTGAAACGGAAGGTGGAGATGATGTTGACGGACGGAGGTCCCATGCCCATGGGGCAGGCAGGGGTAGGTCCATCTCAGAACATCAGTGCACCAGTGCAGCAAAAGCAGTCTCACTCCAGGAGAAGCCAGCGCCACCACCCCAGGGAACTGCCATTCAAGATCTAGGCTGTGATGCTGCTGTCCTGGTCATGCCACAGCCTCTGGTCCTACGCACTGTAGCTCCTGCAACCCATATCCCTGATGGACCCTGCCCTGTGGCCACCCAGGAGCCCGAAGCCCAGGCTCCTGCCTAGACCTAGGCCTGTTCACCATGCTTTCTGCCACAAAGCACGCGGGCCAGCTCTGCTTGCATCCTACATAACTGCTGATTATTCTCTTAGTGAGTTATAGTGATACATACTGATGCTTTGTTCATGATGGCTGGAGATGTCCTTTATTTCTAATTACATAAAATATTTAAAAAATAAACATAGTGTGTATAAAATAAAGTTTATTAAAATATGCAGTTTTTTTATTTCCATCTTCTTCAGTCAGCCTGACTCTATCCATAACCCTATTTATTACTCTCAATATTTTTCGTTGTCTGTTTTGAATATATATATTCAAATGCATATATATTCAAATATTCAGTAAATATATATAAATATACACATACATGCATACATATTCTGAAAACGTCCTTTCTAAAATAAAGGACAGATACTAAATACAGTTTTGTGAGTATGGCTGTGGTTCTTCTCTTCCCTCTAGCTTGTAAACTCCTCAAGGCCAGGCTTGTGTTCAGCACTCACCTTTTTCTTTCTTTTCTTTTCTTTTGTTCTCCCAGAGTCTTGCTATGTACCTGTGGTGGTTTGAATGAGAATGGCTTCATAGCCTTATATATGTGAATGCTTAATCACCAGGGGAGTGCCACTACTTGAGAGGGATTAGAAGGATTAGGAGGTATGGCCTTGCTGGAGGAAATGCATCACTGAAGGTGGGCTTTGAGGTTACAAAAGCCCACACCAGGTCCAGGTTTTCTGTCTCTCTGTTTTTGGATCAGGATATAGCTCTCAGGTACTTCTCCAACACTATGCCTGCCTGCTGCCATGCTTTCTGCCATGATTATAATGGACTAAGCCTCTGGAACTGTAAGAAGGCCCCCAATTAAATGTTTTCTTTTATAAGAGTTGCCTTGGTCATGGTATCTCTTCAAGGAAATAGACAGTGACTAAGTTAGTACCTCAAAATGGTCTTGAACTTTCTATCCTCCGCCTCAACCTTCCAAGTGCTGGGACTGCAGTATGGACCACCACACCTAGCTAGTGCTCACATTTGATTCAAGTACAGTATCTCAAATTCTCTATATATCATGGGCAATCAGTAGAGATAGGTTGATTTTGTGAGGGCAAATTTGGACAGCAGTTGCAGAAAGGACCTGAGGTGACAGTCACAGCTAGAGGTCATATCATGGCCCCTGGGAGTCACCAGGATAAGGTGAGAGAACACCAAGAGACAACCCTAAAGTTCTATATTCCTGGGGTCTAGCTGTCCCAGGGAGTGGAAACTCTGGGTGGCTTTCTTCTCTGTGTCCCCACTGGTCCTGCCTCTGCTATCATCTCCAAGCTCCCTCTTTGGGTGGCTTTAATTGTAAGCTTGGGGACTCTGGTTCCAGAGCGGGCATTTATGGGCTCTCATGAGAATCCCTTACTCAGCCTTTGTATTAAGCTCCCGTGTGGACAGGAGGAGGCAGTTCTGCAAGGCAGGTAGGAGACCGATGAACGAGGGGGAAGGCAGCCATCAGTGAGTGGCCTCCAATTCTAAGGTGCTGGTTCTGATCCATAACCACCATCTCATTAACTCAGTCTGCTTTCTCCTTCTTTCTACTATCTTCCTTTGCTTTGATGCATAATAATTATGCATATTTAAGGACTGAGTATAATATTTTAATATATATATGTATAATGATCAGGTTGTGGAAATTGGCATATCCACCACCTCAAATATTTATTGTTTTGTCAACATTTTCCTCATGAGAAGAAGCTGTTTGTCTGAGACACACTGTCTGCAATAGAGTCCCCAGGGTGGTGTAAAAATCCACAGCCGGGCTCAGAGGTGGATGTGGTTGAGGAAGGAGATCAGATCTGTGAAGAGTTGCTGCTTCCTGTCCTCTTTCACCTAGTAAGTGCAGGCACAGGAAAATGACAATGAAAATATTTGGGTGAAAGTTCCTCCACTGGGTATCTGTGTTGAATTTGTTTTCCTGCAGGAAACCCAACAAATGGTGAGTAGGGTCTCTTTCCTGCCAGCTCCCCCAACACATGCACCCCCACACACACCCACAGACACTTTCTATTTTTTAATCCCTATTACCAGTAGTTGGTTCATTTTCCCCTTTCTATTTATATATTAGCATATCCTCTTCCTTTTCTTGTCTGCCTCTAGCAAGGGCTCTTGTTGAGTTTCTTCTTCTTTTAAATGAAGGGGAGAAGAGGAAAGGAGAGAAGAGGACGGGAGAGGACAGGAGGTCACAGGAGGAGACAGGAGAGGAGAGGAGAGAAAGAGATAGCACTTTCTAGGATGTGAGGATAGAGCAACAGCTTAGTGGATTCTGTTCACAATACCAGAAAGAAATGCAATTGTATTTATTTTTCATTTCAAATGCAAGAGTCAGTCTGGGATGAGACTCAAGAGGCATGTTTGAGATCCAATGATTTGTGGGTCATCTGGAGTGGTAACCAGAAGGACAGACAGATGTACTTTCTGACTCTTATAACTCAAACTCATTGTCATCACTCTGAGGATTTGTCCTGAGTCTGGAAGAGTCAGACATGCACTTTTAATGTTCACTTATACTTGGGAATCTATCCCAGTGAAATAATGAGAAGACTTACTTATCATAAACTATGTAATAGTCACTACTTTATGAGCATTTTGTCTCACAGGAAACCAATTCTGCTCTTTAAGATTAATAAGAGCATCTACAAATGTTAAGAGTTCATTATTTGGACCAGAAGGCTTTTGAATGTGCCAAAAATTAAGAGAAAGAGAATTGGCCTTCTAATTGATAATTTTTCCCAGAGAGGTGAACATATCTCTCAGGATATGTTTTCCCAGTAATAACCTGCTGTGATGTAAAGTGGCTGTACCATAGAGGCCAAAGCCGTGGTTCCACATTTCCTCATGCAAGGCCATGTAGACATCTCTTCAGAGCATGTGTCCTCATGTAAAGAGCATCTGTTTGAACACTGAACCACTGGAAGGTCAAGTGGAATGATGGACTTGATAATAGAGGAGGCAACAGTTGATTGCAACTTTTTAGCGGCTACACACAGCCTGTCACTGGGACAGAGATCATTGCCTCTTCTCTGAAGAATAAAGGCACATTCATGATCTCAAAATATCTGTGTCTTAGCTCTAGGGTCAGTGAAAAATCTCCATCTATCCTGAATGACAAGATCCCTGGATCAAGCTCTTTGGCACTCACCTTATTATACCAGTAACCATAACCTGAAACTGGCTCTTGAAACCCAGTGGTAGGTTATGGTCCCTATTGATCCCCATTAGCAAGTGTCCATGGCCTCGTGTGGTCCCTTGGCAAAGTCTAGTTGGATTTAGTGACTCGGATCTAGTGGTTAGAAAGCGGTGGACCTGATGGGGTGCCACTTCTCACTTCAGCTCGCAGGAGACTTCAGCTTCCACCCGAGGCCCTTTGGCTCTCCCCTTTCAGATGTTTTATCCTTGGAGACATTAGCTTCCCTGCTATGAGGTGCCCTGTGAGGAGGGAACAAAAGCAGCCAACAGTTGTATGAGTGATCTTGGAGTGAAGCCTATTCAGGTCATGCCTGGCCGACAGCTTGACAATGGCCACATGATGGGCTCTACACTAAAAAAAGGTCACTCAGCTAAGCTGTACCAGGGCCACTAGCCCACAGAAACTGTGATATAATTAATGTTTCTAAGTGTGTTTCATTTAAGTTGCTAAATCTTGGAGCTATTTGTTATACAGTGTTAGACAGTTAATACAAAATTAAAAGGAAAATATTGCACTTTTGTGCTACTGGTGGACCTACAAAAATGCCTGACAATTCCTTGTTGTAGTTCGACAACTCTGTGTTCCTACCAATAGAGAGATTGGGGCTGGAGAATAAAGAGTTTGAAACCAGCCTGAGCTATATGTTAAGGCACTACCTGAAAAAAAATTGAGTAAATAATAATAATAAAGCAATAACAAAAGGGAAAATAATGCCTATTAGTGATGTTCAGAATAAAGACTCATGAGCAATTGAAAGTATAGCTACAAACTGATCAGAAAAAGGTTCTCACTTTTTTATGATGCAAATTGTGAGTCAAAGTAAGTATTTTCTCAAATCACAAAAATAAAACAAAATACCTGGAAATGCCATTGAGGGGAAGACAAGGTTAAAATGGTCAGAGTATGAAGCTAATGTTAAGAGCTGCAGTCAGGATCTGCCACTTAATCATTTAAAATTATTATTGTTTTGTTATTGGGTTTTATTTTAAGACAGAGTGGGAGCATTACAGAACTCAGAGTAGCCTCGAACTCATGATCCTCCCATCTCAGCCTCATGAATCACTGAGATAATAGATTTACACGGTCACACCCAGCAAATTTGTTCTTTTATTTTCCCTGAGGTCCAGTATTTTCATGAACATCATCAATATTGCTTTTTTTAAAAAAGGCATCATTTCACTTATATTTGTGTTTGTTCATATAAAATTAGATAACATCGCTGGCTCCCTTATAAGAGCCTCTCCATTTTGAGAATGTAACTCACTGGGAGAATGATTACCTAGTGTGCATGAGCCCCCTGGTAGAGTGTTTAGTACAGGGACAAAGAGGGAAGGAGGGAGGGAGAGAGGGAGAGAGAGAGGGAGGGAAGGAGGGAAAGGGTGTGTGTGTGTGTGTGTGTGTGTGTGTGTGTGTATACACACATGCGTGTATAGGATAGAGAAAAAAATCAGAGGTGAGGAGGGAGAGAGGTATCAATTAATGTCTTTGTCCATGTTTTCAGATGATTCGGGACAACAGCTGAACATGGTGATGTGGTTGAACCACTCATCCACAGATGACTTTATCCTCTTGGGCATCTTCTCCCACAGCCCAACTGATCTTCTTCTTTTCTCTATAGTCATGCTAGTCTTCACAGTGGCACTCTGTGGGAATGTCCTCCTCATCCTCCTCATCTACACTGACCCCAGACTTCACACTCCCATGTACTTCTTCCTCAGTCAGCTTTCCCTCATGGACCTCATGTTGGTCTGCACCAATGTGCCAAAGATGGCAGTCAACTTCCTGTCTGGTCGGAAGTCCATCTCCTTTGTGGGTTGTAGCATACAAATTGGCCTCTTTGTCTGCCTGGTGGGGTCTGAGGGGCTCTTGCTGGGACTCATGGCTTATGATCGCTACGTGGCCATTAGCCACCCACTTCACTATCCGGTCCTCATGAATCAGAAGGTGTGTCTCCAGATTGTTGGGAGCTCTTGGGCCTTTGGAATAGTAGATGGCCTGGTGCAGATGGTGGTGGTGATGACCTTCCCTTACTGTAGCCTGAGGGAGGTGGACCACTTCTTCTGTGAGATGCTTTCCTTGTTGAAGCTGGCCTGTGTGGACACATCCCTGTTTGAGAAGGTAGTATTTGTTTGCTGTGTCTTCATGCTGCTCTTCCCTTTCTCCATCATCGTAGCCTCCTATGCTCGCATCCTAGGAACCGTGCTCCGTATGCACTCTGCTCAATCCCGAAAAAAGGCTCTGGCCACCTGTTCCTCCCACCTGACAGCTGTCTCCTTCTTCTATGGTGCAGCCATGTTCATCTACCTAAGGCCGAGGCAATACCGGACCCCAAGCCAGGACAAGGTGGTGTCCATCTTCTATACGGTCCTTACTCCTATGCTCAACCCCCTCATTTATAGCTTGAGGAATCGGGATGTGATTGGAGCGCTCCAGAAAGGGCTGGACCGCTGCAGGATTGGCAGCCAGCACTGAAGTCTGGAGCTGGACTCTGTCACGTCGTAGCTGTGTGGGGACCAGTAAATAATGCCCTCTCTGTGAGACTCAGTTTAATCATTAACAGAGAGGTGGGTGGCAACTGCTATCTTGGCAAGGACTTTATAAAACCTAAACCGGTACTAACTGTATCTCTTGTGATAAATGGGTTTTCCCCCTCCTTCTTTTGCAGAATTATTTCTGAATATATTATAGAGGATGGAAGCCTTTGTTAATGCAAGTACTGCAGTACCAGGGCATTGAGATTGTATCATTTATCATTTAAAGTTAGAATGTTTTCCTTACCAGAAGATGTAACACTTCTCACTAATGTTCACCTTCCATTCAGAGTTTCTTAGGTTCCAGGCACTGGGACATATGTGATCATTTTTCTCTAATTTACATAATGTGCCATGCACCCTATTTGTTTACGAAGCAATCACTCGCCTGTTATGTATATAATATAGCCTCCCATGAGTGGCATAAACGAAAAAAATCTTCTAGATAGCAGAAAACAAGTCTCTGGAGTTCTTTTTAGAGACGCCTCATCTTTATACTGTGAGACCTTAGGAAGACTGCTTCAAGGAATAAAAACAGAGCATCTCGCCACTCAGGAGCAACAGGGTGAAGATGGGTTTGTTTTCATATTCTGTGTGTGAGATACAGCAGGTATACATGGGAGTGATGGATGTGTACAGTCGTATAGCAAAAAACATGCCGCCATCTATCACTTTGGTTTTTATTTGTTCTTGTTATTTTTCCTTTGCTTGAGGCTGAATCTCAGTATGATTCTCAAGGTGACCTCAACCATCTGGGCACTCGAGATCTCCTGCCCCATCCTTTTGACTGTTTAGACTAACCTGTTTCCCCTCCAATAACACATAGCAGAATTCAAACTTTTATTCGATGTCATTTACATTTTAACTGTCAACAGGACTCACATCCATCTTGCCCAGCTGGGCAGCTGTTGTCTGTCCACATTTGCAATAAAACCATCTTTTCCTGGAAATCTGATTATCTTATGGAAAGCAGAGAGCAGAGTGGGGCATCCAAATTGAGTTCTGGAAGTTTTGCTGAGTCCCAGGAAGGTGCTTGCTCAGTCTCAGGCTTTGGTTATAGAGAACGGTGGCATTAATAAGTAAAATTTTAAAGGAGGGAGATGGGTAAGATGTAGCTCATTGGTAGAATTCTGCTTAGGATGTGTAGAGGTGCTAAATTCAGTCCTAGCACTGAAGAGGGGGATAGAGATAGAGAGACAGACAGAGAGACAGAGACGGAGCTGCCAAGAAAACATGATATTAGACAGACCACTGAGCTAACTTCTCAAAATAAACATTTTGTAGTGAATGTGGTTATTTCACTGAACTTTTTAGGGGACTTCCTTCCCTGAGAGTTCTAATTGCCAAGGGAAGTCTCCAAGGATTTGTGAAAATAGAAGCTACTTTCCTTAGCCAGATAACTGTCAGAATTTCCACTGTGTAAGTGTGCACAACTTCTGCCAGAATTTCCACTGTGTATGTGTGCACAACTTCCACCAGAATTTCCACTGTGTATGTGTGCACAACTTCCGCCAGAATTTCCACTGTGCATGTGTGCACAACTTCTGCCATCGGCCTCTTACTGACACCTCCTAGGTGGTGCCCAATCCAGCAAACTAATTTTAATGTTTACAGTACTAAATGTCCTTCTGGCTTCTCTCATTCTTATCCCAACCGTCTGCCTTGTCCAAAGTTTAATCAGATTCCCTTCTTCCAGGAAGTGTCCCTGATTAAACCCACACACACATTTCTCTAGCAGTTTGAATATATCAAACCATACATGTTATGTGCCCACCAGAACCATTCATCTGTAAGCGCTGAGCCTGTAGAATTAACTCATCCCTCTTCCAAGAAGACATTAATTCACTCTAACAAGTGTTAGCTGGCTATGGTGGTACAGAGTTGGAGTCCCACATACTTCGGAGGCTGAGGCAAGAGAGTTGCTTGATTCTAGGAATTATCAAGACTCTTAGCAATACATAAAAACTTTAAATTTTGAAAAATAAACTGTGTATGGTGACAAATGTCTATCCTCCCTTGGCTCATGAAGTGGAGGTAGGACAGGACATTCAAAAATTTAGTATCATCCTCCGTCACAAGACAAGTTCATGACCAAACTACGATGCATGAACTAAAAATAAAAAAATAAAAGTCAGTTGGGCTGAGGATGTAACTCAGTTTGTCAGTTGATAAAGTACCTGCCTGCTGTACACAAAGCCCTGGAGAGAGTGGTGCATGCCTGTAATCCCAATCCCAGCCCTTGAGAGGTGGAGGCAGGAGAATTGGAAGATCAGCACAGCCTGGGATATTTGTCTGTTTAAAAATAAATAAATACTTTAAAAAACAGTATTATAGAGTATTTTTCTAACCTTTATCTGAGTCATTATAGTGATTTGGGGTGTTCCTGTTTTATCTGCCCCTTTGGGCTGCATACTGTGTCCACTGCATTGCCTGGACAAAGGCCAGTTTGTGGTATGGTGTTTGCACTAACGAGTACTAAACCCAGGACCTAGACATGTTACACTAAGCTGTACCATGACTCTTAAACCCAGGACCTGGATATGCTATACAAAGATCCACCATGAGCTAACACACTTAATTCCAGACCAGGTTTTCAATTGACAGATATCTACTCATCAGCTACTGGCCCCTAGACATTAGAGGAGTTTGGGCTCACAAGAGACTTCTATTTTTTTTCAGGCACACAATCCAATTAACTGGACAATGCTTCTTATAAAATTAAAGCTATGGAAATAAAACAGACTCAGAAAGATGAGCATCATGTTTTCTTCTGACTGCAAAATGAAGATTTTTAAAAAGTGGGTTGGGGTGATTTGGAAAGAGGATGGAGACCAACAGGAAGAGGGAACAGGGGAGAGATGCACCCCTGCTCTCATGAAACATCCAGCTTACCTTAGCAGATCACAACACACACACACACACACACACACACACACACACACACACACGAGTTTTTGCACTGCAGCTTCTAGGCAACAGATTTACCTGATCATACAGGAGATTCTGAGTGCACTTTATTTATTATAGAATAGTAATTATTATCTTTTTATGTGTTTGGGTGTTTTGCCTGAATGTAGGTCTGTGTCTAGGAAAGGTGTCAGATCCCCTGGGCTGTTGTGAGCTGCCATGTGGATGCTGGTAACTGAACCCAGGTTTTCCAGAAGAACAGTCAGTGCCCTTAACTGCTGAGCCATCTCCCCGACCCCTAAATATGTTAAGTGTGTGCAAAAATGGAACAAGTATGCCAACTTGTTCCTGATTCATCAGTTTTCCTATGTTCTAATGTGTATTCTTTTTCTCTGTGTTATTTCTTCGTAACTTTCTAAGTTTGCAATCAGGCACACTGATACTAGTTATGAAATTATTGTACCAGTTATTTTATTTTTATAAGCATATGTGCATTGTAAAAGTGGATTTTGTTGTGACACTTTCACATAGACAGAAAACTGTGTGTATTTGTTGTGCTCTACTAAAACTAAGCTGGAAACTCCATGAGAGCAGATGCTGACTCTGTCACATTCACATTTGTCTCATGGCCCTGCCCTCCCATAAGCCTGGAGGAACCTCTGCTCTTGGGAAGCCGAGGTCAAGGGGTCAGACATTACTCTTCTCATCCAGGATTGGCCAGTGAGAAGATGGACTTACATGTGCGACACATAATGTCAAAAAAATTTAAAACTTCGACCATAAAGTTTATTGTCAAGTCTGGAACACTTTTATTGTGAAAACAATGGACCGTGACTAGAGGACAGTGTCAGACACGGGGAAGGTAGACTCTGGTACTGTGCACTATAAACTATGAAGCATACCTCCTGACCCAAAAGAAATACCTCACAGGGTTTGGGATGAGTCCCAGGTCCCATGTTCCATCAGACATTTGTGGATATGGAAGCAGTATATTCCTTCCCTCTGGGTTATAAATACCCTGGGTCAGGATGGTGTTCAGAATGGTGTTTTGTTTGCTTAGTTTGATTTTTGTTGATAGCTCAAGCTGTCGAGGAACTTGCTATGCAGGCCAGGCTTGCTGGAAATTTATGGCCCTCCTACCTCAGTCCCCCATGTGTAGCTAGGACCTATATTTGATCCCTGTATAATATATCAATAGTTCTCTGCATATCACTCACAACTCAAAGATGTAAGGTAGCTCCATGAGGGCAGGCAAAGGTGTGGCCTGTCATGGGTGTGGACTCAAAGGGGAAAGCCACAGTTGGAGACGCTCTTAAATGCCTTCCTGAGAATGTGCTGAAATGGGGGAGGGGGTCAGATATAATATGAAGAAACTTCCCTTCAAACTCCTGTATTCTTGTGCTCTGGTTGGTCCCTGAGGACTTCCTGACCAGTTTCCTTACTCTGTCCCCATTGGCCCTGGCTCTTCCTTTGGGTCTCTTTCGTCATTAGCTTGGGAGCTCCATCCAGTTCCAGGGCCGGCATTTACGGCTTTCATGAGAGCCATGGCTTCACCCTCCTCACTTACTCTCTGTGGTAAGCATTGGCATGGACAGCGAAAATTCTGTAGCTCAGGTGAGCGAGCGAGTTAGAGCAGGTGGCTGGACTCAGCGGGTAGACGTGCAGAAGCCAGTCTGACCCATTTCCACACTGTCGTCTTCTCAACAGTGTCTCCTTTCTCTCACACTGCCCTTTTCGTAACTGATGTGTTACGAGGCATAGTATGGCATTTTAATACCTGTGTTTAATGTGTGATGATAAGATTGTGACATCTTGCATATACATCACCTTGGGAATTCCTAGTTTCTTTGACGTTCCCATCATTGTGAGAGGAGGCTTTTGTCTCTTTAAGCCCCACAGTCTGAAACAGAGAGTTTCCAGGGTGACATGAGCATCCCTAGATGAGAGGTTGGTGGACGGAGATTGGATCAGCTGGGGCAGCTATTTCCTGTCCCCTCTCACCTAGTAAGAGCAAGCACAGGAAAAGGACAATGAGATTATTTTAACGCTAGAACTCCCTCTACAGGATGTCTTGCTGAAGTCTTTCTGCAGGACACCCAAGAAAAGATGAGTGACAGCCAATTTCCCGTCATGCCATCCCAACTTCACAGTTCCTGAACCAGCTGTTGGTCCGTTTTCCAGTTTCTGTTTCTGCATCAGCACACCCTTCCTCTATTGTCTGTCTCTCTCTAGTGTGCTGGCTACTTTCTTCTACTGTTGTTGGGGGTAGTGGGGAAGTGAGTAATTTTTCATTCTTTCTCGAAGCCCTCCACTTTGACCTAATTCTCCCCTTGTCTTTCCTTACTGTCTTACCAACATTTCCCCCACCTTCTTTCTCTCTGCTTGTGAGGCCATCAGTGAGTCCCCGAGTTGAAGAATTGTGTGCATTAGGAAGGCACGGCACAAACTGAGAGAGGTGAAGTGGAGCTCAAGAAAAAAGTGCTGATGTGGGACAGAGAACAGTTTTTCTCCAGAGAACAGTGGGAGATGAAGTGGCTTCTTCCATAGTCTCATTCAAAGGAAGAGAAACGAAGCCACCACCTACACACCCAACAGATGGAGTTGAGACACGTGAGCCGAGACACAATTTTCACAAGGCTGTTTTGTATAATATCAATATTACTCATCCAAAGAGTATTCGCTGAGAACATAATATAGGCATTGTTTTTAAGAGCCTGGGATGACTACAGTAAGCAAAAGAGGCACCAGGAAGCGCAAGTCAGCAAAACTCACACAGATAAAACACACTGTGCACTGCTGTTGCTTGCTGTGGGCCACACAAGGCAGCAAAGAGACTCAGAGGGACAGAGGAATTCAATAGGGCTTGGGGGGAGGGTTCAGTGGGTGAGGGGGAGCTAAGTTAGCAAGGACAAGTCTGGGAGAAGCCCTCTGTGGGGAAGTAGCACTGAACAGTCAGGGCCTTGAACCTGGTGTCGGCTTGCAGTGTCGGGATAACATGAGGTGGACATTGAGACTGGACATGAGGGAATTATGGGGGAACAGAAGGGAGGAGGTCTGGGTGGTGGGGGTGGAGGGTGGGTGGGGGTGGGGGCCTTCTGATGAAA
>CABHPQ010163968.1:0-59652 GCA_902168405.1 Peromyscus aztecus
AGTAGAGACAGAAGGGGCTGGTGGGTTTGGACCCAGGCCCTCCTGAGGCTATTTCTTTCTCTCTCTCTCTCTCTCTCTCTCTCTCTCTCTCTCTCTCTCTCTCTCTTCTTTTATCTACAAATTCATCACTTCTCCCTGCTCAAGAGTACCCTGGGGGATTAAGAGGGAGCTGGTCTCCTTCAGACAATTATATTTCATTGTTCCAGATTCTTAAGAACAGAACATAATAACCAGTTTCTGGGATGTCACAATAAAGCTGCTCTAGAAGGCAACAGATGTGAACTCACAGTTTTATTTTCATCAGAAACACCAGAGTACTTTGTCATTTTTCTTTTTCGGATAGGATCTTTCTGTGTACTTAAGCTAGTCTTTATGCATCTTTATGCATCCCAGGCTGGCATCAAATTTGTTCTTCTAACTCAGGCTCCCAAATTCAGAGATTACAGTTGTGTAGCACTAGCCTCAGAAACCTTGTCTTTCAGAATAAAATGCCTGCAGGTTTTCTTCCTTCCTGAAGGAAGCTTCCTGAGCTGAATTGAGAGCAGGGGCTGTATCAGTAGCCTGGATGCTTCAGAACACATTTTAGATTTTAGGAATAAATAAAGTTGAGACTTTGTGCTGAGAGCTCCTACTCTATTTTCCAGTAACACACAGACACAGACACAGACACAGACACAGACACAGACACAGACACAGGCACAGGCACAGGCACAGGCGCATATGCACACACACACACACACACACACACACACACACACACACGGTGGGGGGGGGTTGGGGAGGATGAGGTCAGTGGTATATGTCCATAATTCCAGCATTTGGGAGGTAGAGGCAAAAGAACTGCAAGTTAAATGTTGACCTGGGATACATAGCAAGTTCTTGTCTATAAGAATTTAAACAAACAATGGCTACATTATGAAGTAGCTTTTCTTTTTTAATGTGTATGAGTGTTTTGCCTGCATGTATGCCTATGCACCAAGTGTGTGCAGTTCCCAAAGAACATAGAAGAGTGCATCAGATACCCTTGGATTCGAGTTGCAAATAATTGTGAGCTGTCATGTGGGTGCTTGGAACTGAACTCAGGTCATTTGGAAGACCAAGCAGGGCTCTTGATTGCTGAGCCGTCTCTCCAGTCCTGGACAAACACTGTTAATATAAAAAAAATGAATAACTAAATAAAGATAAAAATTTGGTAAGACAGCAGGCCACTGCAAGTCATGTCTCACTAATGGATGTATAAATTTCTATAGCCACTTTAGAAAACTTATAAAACATTAACTAAAATTGACTTCAGGCCTTTTATGATCCTAGCCTCCACTCTAGGAACATGTCCAATATAAATGTTCAACACATGTAAGCACAAAGACGTGCACAGGTGGGTATATATCAGGGCTAGGCAAGGTATGATAAAATAGAATTGTATCTAGCAGTTCCCTTTGATATGAATGTCCAGACAGCAGATGAGGGGCTTCTGGGTGCTGGTGATATTAATTTTCATAAATTGGCATATCAGTATAGTGGGAAAAATTTCAAAAGGTCCCACCTCTAGATGCAGAGCTACAGGTAGTCAGTGGCTTCTGAGTAAGGAGAATCAGTTGTCTCCAGGGACAATTCCCCTGATAAGACTCAACCTCCAGTAGTCAGCTCTGAACATATTTATGTACAAGAAACACTGAATGGATTCAATATTGTGTGTGTGTGTGTGTGTGTGTGTGTGTGTGTGTGTGTGTGTATTATAAATAAAGGAAAAAGGTCATGAATTAGAGAGGGAGTTGGAGGAAAATGGGAGGAGCTGGAGGGAAGAGAAGGAAGGGTGGAAGTGATGCAAATGTAGTATTTGTGTATGAAATTCTCCAAAAATATTTTAATAAAAAGGAGATGAAATGACTCTTGATAAAAGTGGAAATGATAGTCTTCTCAGCATGTTTTTTTAAAAACATTTTTAAAAACATAGTCATCTCCTCAGAGAAAGAACACACAAAAAGCACCCAGAAAAGAATATAAAATTATTTATCAAAATGAATAAGAGAAGAGATAATGATCAAGACCATATGGTTATAAGTCATATAGGATAAAGTACTATCAGTTAATGTATATTATTTATTAAACTTAGTGATATGCTAAAACTGAAATTCATAAAAATGGATACAAAATACACACATACAGCAAATGCTATTCATCCATAAAAAGTAAAAATTCTTAATTCATACTAGAACATGGTAAGATCTCAAAGACATTCTGATAAGTTAGAGAAGTATAAAAGTTATATAACCTTGATTCCGTTTGCTAAATATATGTCTCACTTTGAAACCCATAAGTTGAAACTTCATCCACATTGTGATGGGGTTCAGAAGTGGGGCACTTAGAAGGCGGTTAGATCATGAGGTCAAAGCATTCATCAGAAATCAGTGTTCTTACAACACAGTTCTGAGAGAAAACCTCCAACCCCCCCCCAAAAGTGAGGTGACATCATAGGAATGTACCATATTTTATTTTCAAAACAGGTCCTCATCAGATGTTATGTATTAGTCACTTTTCTTTTCTATATTGTACTTTTTTCAATTAAAGTTATTTAAGGGGATTTCATACATAAATAGTGTATTTATACATCATTTCTAACCTTTCCTCACCTTTGCAACTTTTCCCATGTCCCACCCAACTCATTCTCAAATTTATGGCTTCTTTAATTGTAATGTAAATGATGTACTCAGGTATGAAATTCTCAATAATAAATGAATGACACACACGCATGCCTATATAAATACAGTTTGTTGATTTCTTTTAGTGTTGTTCATATGTATATTTGTTTAGGATTGACCACTCAGGATTAGATAGACTATCAAGGGGCTCATCCCTGGAGAAGATCAATTCTTCCTCTCTCAGCAACAATTGATTGCCTGTTGCTCTTCATCTAGGGGTAGGCCTTTGTGAGATTTTCTATATCCATATTGGTATATTAAATGGTGATGCCATTGTTCAACTCTTTCCTTAGATGAGCATATTTTTGAGGAGTGGTGGGTACAGCTTCCCTACCACATATAGAAGACACTACCTTATTGTAGGTAAGGTATCTGCCTTTAAAAATCTTTCCATCCCCATTTTCTGTGACGTTTCCTGAACCTTAGATGTAGAGTGTGTTGTAGATGTATCACCTGGAGCTGTCGCTGTTGTCACAAGAACTAACTGAACCAAATGAAAGGAAGAAGGCTGATTTGGAACCACAGCTTCAGAGCAATTTCAGTCTGTCATATTGAGAAAAGCACAATGGTAGAAACAGCTCTATCTTTAGCAGCAGGAATGTTCAGTAGCAGCTGTTCACCTAGTGGTAAACAGGAGGCTGGAACCATAGCCAGCTTCACCTACTAAAATCTTCCCAGACTTCAGCAGCCCACTCTAGGAGTAAGCATTCAAAACATGAGCCTGAATGGAGCAATCCAGATTCCAACCATAGAACATCAAGGCTTCTGGATATCTGTCATGTTCTTTCCAATCTTCTAGGCAATGTGAGAAATAAATTCTGGTTGTTTATAAGTCTTGATTTTCTACTTGATGTTATTTTATGATAACAGTCTAAATGAACTATTATGGTTTATATAAAATGCCAAGAATTAAAGTTGAGAGAGACACAAACCATTGACTTCACTTCACTGGGATTTCTGATTCATTCATTTCCTTTTACAAATACTTTTGAAAAATATTGTTTAAAGCCACTTGGAACATGGTGATATGTAAACATGTGAGTTCATAAGTGAATGAGCCTGTGTGGTTTGTGAATGATATAGAGGAAAAGTGAATAAAGGTTGGGTGGGGGAAGGGGAGGCAAGAAGGGAGGCAATTTGCTACTTATCTCACAGGATACAATTTGACCCTTCCAGATGTATGTGAGAAAATATGTTTTAGCTGAACCTCCTGTAGATACAAATAACAGCTGGATTGCCTTCATCCATACCAGTGGTTTACTTTGGGGAGGAACAAGCTTTTATCTGGACAGTGCCAACAGCTTTCCGGCTACATTTTTTTTCTGTCTATTTTTGTATGAATAATGTCTAGAAAGATTAGATTCGCTTCTCTTGGACTAGTGCAAATACATGATCCCTTGGCTGAAAACGTGGGGCATGTCACACTCCAGATTCAGTAATCAAAAGAGCTACATCTCTCTGAACATCACCCAAGACACTGCATTTTTGCCTCCCATTTAAGTATATTGAAGACTGATTTATGGCACACCATCTACAGTTTTCTTGTAGAGATTCCCCAGTCTTGGAATTTAGGAATTGAACCAAATCAATTTTCATGCAGTGTCAATAGACCAAGAATTCACTCTAAACCCAATTAACTCTAGCCTGGAGAGGACCTTACATGCACCAAACAGCTGACAGCAGATCTCCCTGTTACACATCCATAAACAACTACATATATACATATTCCAAAGGCATTTCCTTTGAAATATTGTCTGAAACCATCTTGGAGTGGTTATAATACTTTGTGAAATATTAAATATCTTTGAATATGGAGATGGGGCTAGAACAGTAAATAATTCAGTGTATTTTCCTCTGTTTCTCAATGATTGTAAACTCTAGAATGACACTTTGGTTAATAGTACAAGTGCCCACTCCCCATGTCATTGTGGTATGAGCTTTTCTTTCTCCTTGAATCTTTTTAAGTCTTCTCATTTAGCATATGTATGAATGTAACCTCTACCCAGCTAATGGAACTGCTAATGGTTTCCTGGCTGGAGTTTCACCTTTACCTCCAAGAGTTATGAATTCCGTTTTTCTCAACCCACACAAGAGCAGTGTGCTTGCTCAAAGAAAGCCTGTTCTTCAGCAGACAAATTATGGTTGTCAATACACGGGGGTTTTGTGACCATCCCAGTCTGACATGTATCTGATGATGGTACTCTAGCTTTGCCTTCTATGAAAACGGTATGGATTATAAAAGCACTGCACATCCAGGCCCAAGGAGGTGTTAGGAATTGGTATAACCAATGTTCCTCCATGTTTTAGAGAAGACTGCTTGCATGGTAGCAACTTCACACCATGGATCTCTTAAACAGGAGAATGTACTTTTCCATTCTCCCTTCCTACTTTTTTTTTCTGCTCCTAGTGACTAAGGCTTTTGAGGAATTTTTATTCTCTTGCCTACTAGGCAGCCTAGTATATATACTCACAGAGCATAAATGAAAGCTGAAGATTTACCAAAAATTTAAAAATAGAATTGATCCACTTGGGGGATTTCCACAGTAAAACTGCTTTTGTTGAGCCAGTTTATATTGAAACCAAAATCTTAAATGTTATCCCATACAATGCTGCTCGTTATTATTATAGTACTCATATTAGAATTAACACACTAGTCAGTTCTAGACATAGCACGAGACTGGAATAGAAGAAAGTGAAAACGTGCAGTGGAAAGGGGATGGGAACAGAAGAGCAAGAAGAAAAGAATGAGTAAGAAAACACATGGAGTTTAAGGAATGAATTGAATTTGCTTGTAGTGGCTCTTCCGAACAACCTGGGAGATATGAAGCGGGCCAACAAAAAGTATTTTAAGATGAGCCTTGAGAGACATGATATGTTCTTGACATTTAGAGGGTACCTATATGCTACTCTCAGCTAAGGAAAATGCAAATCAAAAAGGCAAAGCACCTAGGAAGACAATAAGGGATTTCCAGCAGAGTAAATACCATCTATATCACCCAGAATACCTCTGTCATTTGACCACGCTAAAGACAACCTTGCTTCAGATTTAGTCTTGGTTCTAATGGAAAGCCACAGGAACACATTTTCTGATATCAGCAGTTTCCAAATACATTTCCGACAAATACTGGCATTCTGTTTGATCAACTTTGAGGTCAAGAAACTTAGGTTTGTTTGGTTTTTTTTTTTTATTTTTTTTTTTAATGAATCTGTTTCTTGGACTGAATCAGGCTGTTGTTGTGGTCCCTTTGCACTTAGTGGTAGCCAGTGAACAAAAACAATAGGCTTTCTTCCTGGGCCATCTTCAAAATGCCTTAATAGGAAACACATTCTGCATTTTCCATGTGTATGCATTCAGTGCAAATCTTTACTTAACTGTAATACAGAATTCAACTCCAGAGTTGTTCTATGCAACAAGTATTACCAAGGAGAAGACATCCTCGAAGATGTTTAGCTGATGATTCTTAGGGAACACTTGGGAGAACTACACCCATGTCCCCAAATTGTGATGGTATTTCTGCTTGCCTTATATAGGGTCAAATTGCTGAAAATTTGTGTGAGGGAAAAATGGGCAAAGGGAAGAGAGAACAGAAACTCCTAAACCAATAGCCAACCTTTCAAAGATTCACTTGTCTACTGTTTACAACCCAGACAGCAAATTCCATTCTGCACTGATCATTTGAAGGACTGACTCTGCCAGAAAAAAAAAATAGGGGTTGGGAAGGTGGAGAAGAAAACTTTGCACATTCTTTCATGCAGCCAGAACTTGTACCTTGTGGATGCAAATAATGCCAGCATCTTTCAATGTTATCTTATTTCCTGATCATTTCTGAGAAAAAAAAAATCTGCTGGAATTTTTTTTCTTTTCTTTCTTTTTGGTTCTACCTAATTATCATCACTTCTCCACAGTGAGAAAGCCAAGGCCTCTCTTCATTTTTTGCAATCACTCCTTCAATCATCCCCTTTGTAACAGAAAGAACAGCACCTTCATCCTGTAGCCTGCTAGCCACGTGTTCTGATTGTGTTTTTCTTGGAGGCTTTTCCTTATAGAGCCATTCAGAAAGCTCTGATGTCTTCTTCAGCGGATTTAAATGTGAGATTAGAGATGTGTTTTCATGGTGTCAACTGTTAATTACCATCACAGCTTGACATATGTGTGGGAAGCCAAGAGCTACTAGGGGTCTAGGACCAGGATGCATCTCAGCCAAGGAGGACACTAACAATTATTGCTGCCAGGTGTTCCTGCAACCTAAGTAAAGAAATCTCTCAAAATTTCTAAGAAATAAAAAAGTCTATTTTCCCCCACCAATCAACACAGATTTATTAAAGTCATATCAATATTAAAATGAGTAGTAAAAATAGAAATGCCACTAGCTTACACCTGCTTGTCTTCGGATGGTCTGAATGAATATTTCCTTTGGGACATCCTAAAATTTGGACAGGGAAGGGATTTCTTGTCATTGTTTTGTTTTTAATTTTGTCTTTAGTGGTCCTCTCAAATGAGAGTACTTTTGAAAATGAATTTCTAAGTTAAACTTCCCATAGCATATTATAGTAATCTACAGTAAAATTGACTGTTTTGTGTCTTTGAGGCACAAAGACAATGTAACAATTCCTTGAAGCAATCTGTGACTGCAGTTTCCCAGGCACTGAAGGTAATTATTAACAGGCCAGTTTCTGGGACTGAGCTAAAAACATGCCAAGTTACATCTTGCTGTGTGTCAGGAACAGCCTCACTTTGCATTCCATTCCATGTAAAAGCAGACCGGATCAGTGGTCCAGTTGGCTCTCCACATGAAAATGAAAAGCCAGTGGAGATATCCACATATCCAGTCCTTCAGCCAAAAGCCTGTCAACTGGAGTTTAGAAGTTCAATGAGGTTAAATTCTCCCCATGAAAGGATGAGGGAAGGTTTGAACAACACATTTTTCTATTAATTTCAGTGAGAACACCTTCCGTTCATGAGAAATGTCTTATTTTTATAGAAAATACTTGGTCAAAATTCAGTCCTGATTCTCCTTGTTCATTTATTGAATGTGTTAATATGTCAATTATTCTCTCCTGATGCCTTCGGGGTTTGGAAGTATTCAAACTATCATGCCTTCTTGATGTAATTAGATTTTGTAATGAGCACGTGTAAGGACCTGCTTAGTGATTTTAAGATATTCTATTTTCTCTTGGCCTCTCCTAACCAGTAAATTCCAATTATAGCTCTGGTGTGTCTTGGGTCCGCATTGTCCATGTTTCCCTTTCTGGAAATGAAGCAAGGGCTCTTAAGTTTGAATCTGAAGCTTGGACTTAGAAGAAATTCCTTCAAGTCAAATCACCGAGGAAGACAACCGCTCTGAAGAGCTTGAGGTCACTTTTCTTTCAGGTCTTTACAGAATTCCCTTTCTATATCTTTGAACATCAAGCAATGACTTAAATAGAAGGAATTTGTGTATCTATACTTCGGCCCTTTTAGCACAACATTGACACCCCCTTTGGCATCAAAAGACAACATTGTTACTTGTTTCTGAGATGTATCTGTCTTAGCAATGGCAAGTAACCTTCCTATCCCATGTGTTTTTTATGTTTCCTTATGAGCTATCAAGATTTTTATTTTTGCGTATCTTTTCTGTCTCCTTATTAAGTTGTGAACCCCATGACAGTAAAAATTTTTATTTATTTATTTTTTGTTTACAACTGTATACTCAATATACACACAGAGTTTTGTCACATTCTATACACTCAGTAAGTAATTATTCACTAATTAAATTTTATGACATTAAGTCACCAAAAAGCACAAATGGCATCTCTACACTAGCACTTAGATGCAGCAGAGGATACAGGATCTCTGGCGTCAGCCCAAGGTATCACTTTTAAGACTCAGATGAAGATAGTCCTGTTGTCCATTCTAGCTCTAATGAGGGAGGATACATTCCCATGTGTATGAGACACTCTAAGCACCCATTTCCACTTGGTCTTGAGTCACCTTGTCATGTCCTATTCTGAAACACAGGAAGACAGAGTTTGCATACTTTTACACTCACCAGCAGAGTGTTATTTGACATATAAAGAAACACTTCATGGAGCAAACAACAGAACTAATTTTTAGAGCCCAAGCTATGAACAACACATTTTGGTGAATTTTTCTTCTTGTCCAACAAATCTCTAGGTTTTTGTTTATTTGTTTGCATATCACAAGCAAATACTAGAAAAAGCAGAGGGCCAAATCCCTATGAGACCAAGATTTAGGACATAGTTGAGGAGGGGACAGGAATAAGTCAAGAGTCTAGCAGGTAAGACACAAAAGTAAAATGTCTTAGCTTCCCTAACTGGTGCTCAGTTCCCACAGTTCTTCTGGCTCCTCAGTGAAGTATCTCACTCAGGCATGGGCTTCCTTTCTCTCTATTCACTTTTTAATACAGTTTTCTCAATTTACAGCTTAATATTTAATAACAACAAGTTTTGTATCTTACCCAATTTGGTTCATCTTTTTTTTTTAACATTTGAATTTGCTCAGTTTATTTTCATTTTCATACCTACTTTTAGTACATTGTGTCAGGCATATTGTTGATCTATATTTTTTTTAATATTTTCTCTCATATATTACATACTGACTGTAGTTTCCTCTCCCTGAACTCCTCCCAATTCCTCCTTTCACCTCCCTCCTCCTCAGATCTACTCCTCCTTTCTTTCCCTTTAAAAAGAAAAAAGGAGGCCTTCCAGGGATATCCACTGAACATGGCCTAACAAATTACAGTAAGACTAGGCCCAAACCCTCATATCAAGGCTCGCAAGGTAACCCAGTAGGAGGAAAAGGGTCCTAAGTACAGGCAATAGAGTCAGAGACACCCCCATTTCCCAGTGTTGGGAGTCCCACAAGAACACCAAGCATTAAGAGTGGCTTTTGGCATGTTAAAACAACTCATGTGAAGGCTTACTGAATCTTGTTAAAGACAGTTGCTTCCTGGGACAAGGATGTAGCACAACTGATATAAGGTTGCCCCAGAATGCATGAAGCCTTGTGTGTGATCCCTAGTACCACATAAACTAGCATAATCCGGGTATTGTGGCACATGCCTATAATGCTTTTACTTCAGAGATATAGCCAGGAGGATGAGTTCTCGGCTATCTTTGGTTATATAACAAGTTTGAGGCAAGTCTGGGCAATAAATAATTCCATTCTCAAAAAAGGAAAAGTTGATTCTTTAAAATATATTTTAACCAATGTTTTGAGAGTTTCATATATGCATACTATGTATTTTCATCATATTTACATCAATCTTCCCCATAGTTCCTTTCAGATCCATGACTTACCACAGATCCCCAAATATTTTTATATGTTTATTTTAATAGCCCACTGAGTTCTATTTATGTTTCCCATACCTCCATGAATGTGGAGCCATTCATTGTAGCATGATTGAGTTACCATGATACTTTAAAAATATATTTTTATTAATTCCTTCAGGGTTCATACATGCATACAACATATCTAAATCACATTCACTTTCCACTTTCTCCCCAAACTGTTCCTCAAGCCATGTCTCCTTCCAACTTCATCTACAATTTCATGTCTTCATTTGTTTAATTTTACATATTTTAGATTTATTCAGTTTATGTGTATGAATGTTTTGTCTACATGCATGTTTGTACATCATGAGCGTGTCTTATGTTCATGGAAGTCAGAAGAAGGTGTCAGGTCCCCTAGAATTGAAGTAATGGTTGGTTATGATCCACCCTGTGAGTGCTGGGAACTGAACCCAGGTCCTCTGTAAGAGCAAAAACATGCTCTTAACCACAAAGCCATTTCTACAGCTTGCCCCAATTTTCTTTTGATAATGCACTAAGCCTAATTTGTGATGCAAATATATACACATCTATAGGACCACTTACTATAGCAACCTATAAGAAGCCACATCTTTAAAAAATCCTGACTTTCCCTCTCCTAATAACCATCAGCTGTCAATTGCTCTCCAGCTAAGAGACGCAACTTGTGAGCCTCTGCTCCGTCCACGATGCAATGCTTACTGGCTTGATCTTGTGCAGGTCTTATTCAGGCAGTCACAGTTCTACTAAATTCATGAATGAAAAAGTCCTGACATGTTAAAAGGACATGGTTTCACCCATTCCACAACCTCTGTCTCTTGCAATCTTTCTACTCCCTTATATTTTCTACAAGTAGATTGTATTGATAAGAAAGGCTAGAGAATGGCCAGAGAGATGGCTCAGCAGTTAAGAGAACTGGTTGCTTTTACAGAGGATTTGTGTTTGCCTCACAGTTCCCACATGGGGCTCCCAAATGTCTCAGTGTAACTCAAATCCCAGGATAGCTGACATCTCTTAGCTTTCACCAGCACCAGGCAAGCACATGGTATATACATACATACATTCACATGAAAAATCCAAAGGCATTTACTTCACTCTAAATAAAGCCCAGAGAACAAAAGTAAAGAAGTGGTGAGAGTAAAAGAGAGTAAAGAGAGAGTCAATTAGTAACTGAGTGAACAGGGTTTGACACTGCTGGAATGAATAATCATATAGAATGTTCTTCAGAATTGCCTGCAAGAGGGTAAACATACAATCATCGGGCTCCATCTCTCTGCTGGTGAAGTAGTACCTCATGGGTGCATAAACAATCTTCCGTTTCAGACTTGTTTCTAATTTCCACTGACATTCTTAGTATCAGATTCACCCCTGGGATACAGAGAAAATTGACCTTGTGCCCATAGGGAAGTTCCGCCAACTTGTACACCTGCTCAAAGTACACAGCTGTGTTAAGGACTGAAATAAAATATAAGCTAGGGAACTAGAAAGGAAAGCACAGCATTTCTAATCAAGCAGATTATTTAAGCATGTAGAAAAGAACATTTTTAAAGTAATGAATTATTTATTATATATTATAAAATGCTTAAAAAATGTGAAGGTTGCCACACTAGTTATTTGATTATAGCATAATGTATAGCTGTATCAAATTACTACAGTGTGTTTCCTGAATGTGTGCAATTTTTATTACGTGTTAACTAAAACATTTTCCTTTTTTATTTGCTTCTAATTTTTCTTAGTTTCATGTATGTTTACATTACATGGTGATCATATTTGCCCTATGTAACCCTCTCTCACCCCTCATGCACCTCCTACTCACCCCAAACACTTCCTCCATTTCAGCCAGTTTCTTACTTTCCATGCCTTTTAATGAGTCTTGCCAAGGTAGCCATTGGTGCTGTGTTTTGTCATCAGAGTGAAGAGACAGCCTACAAATTGGGAAGCATTTTCCAATCACATATCACAGAAATGTGTAACCATTGTATATAAAGATCTGTAAAAGGTAAACACACAAAATGGCAATCAATAAGTGGGCTAGTAACTGAACAGGTAGTTCCCAAAATAAAAAATATAAATGGTTGATAAATATTTTGAGAGATGTTGAACATCCTGAGGCATCAGAAAATGCAAATGAACATTGCTCTACGATTCCATCTTACCCAATCAGAATGGTTGTTGTCAAGAAAGCAAATAACACTAAATGCTGGTGATAATATGGAGGGAAACTGTTTTTTACTGCTTGTGGGAATGTAAACTTGTACAACCAATGTGGAAATCAGTATAGAGCCTTATTAAAAAAATTTTAAGTAGAACTGCCCAGTACCCAACTACATCATTCAGGTATATATGCCTGGCAAACTCTAAGTCAGCACACACAGAGATATTTACATGTCTGTGTTTATAGTCCTATCATTCACAGTAACTAGGAAATGGAATAAACCTTGTGGTGTTAATAAATAAAGCTTGCCTGGAGATCAGGGGGGAAAGGCCAGCCATTTTAAGTAAACAAGAGGTCAGGCAGCACAGGCCCTTAATCCCTTAGTAGGCAAGGTCTTTGAATTCAAGGCCATACTAGGAAACAGAGCCACGCGTGGTAACACACGTCTTTAATCCCAGTACCAACCATAGAGACCTGGAGGTCTGTCGAGACAGACAGACGGTGACAGAGCTATGTAGGAAGAGGGAGTGAGGTAGCTGGGCTAAGAGCCAATGAGAGGACAGGACAGCAAGGCAATAAAGGTATGGGTAGACAGAAAGTAGTTCATATTTGGAAGCTGCAGAATTGGTGAGGTAAGGTTGGCTGGTGGCTTTCCCTATTTCCCTGATTTCTCTAAGGCTTTCACCCCTATATTTGGCTCCGTGTTTTTTATTTAATAAGACCATTTAGAAATTCATCTACAAAATCTAGTTATCCATCAACAGATGGCTGGATAAAGAAAATTCAGTGTACACACACACACACACACACACACACACACACACACGCACACACAAACAGGAGTCTTAAGTAGCTCTAAAATGTGAAATCATAGCATTTTCAGAAAAATGTATGAAACTAGAATTCATTTTGTTGAGCAAAATAAACTAGCCTTGGAAAGACATAAATTATCATTTTCTCTCATTTGTGGAATCTAAATTTGCCAGTGGCTGTGTCAGAGGAGCAGTGGGTGGCAATTGAAGTTCAAGGTGTCAGCCCACCAGGAAGAAAATCCCTGATGGGTGAATGTCGGATAGGCAAGGTCCTGAGACCACGGACTGAAGAATGTCTTTTGCTCCTGCTGTGTCTTTGCATGTTTGCCCCTGCTTTCTTTCTCTGGTATCTGGCATGGTGTGAATGGCTGTGGAAGATTCCCACTGCCTGTAATGTAGTGTGCTTGTCTCATGGAAACATCCCATTCTACTGAGCATTTTTACCTGTAGATTATTATGAAGATGATTTCTTCCTAAGATGTACTGTCTAATTAATAATAATGTTAGTTTAAATTGGGTTTTGATGATAAAAAATAAAACAAGGAGTGTCACACAGCTAGAACACATGAGTTTCTATTGAGGAATCATATAGACTGTGGCTTACATTAATGATTAAGAAAAAAAATTGAGTCCCAGTAACCCAGCTAGCTTAAATTCTATTAACCTTAATGTTGGGAGATGTGTTCACAGGTTTTGGAGCATGTTGCAGCTGAAACAAAGCTTTGAAAATAATTTAAAGTTAGACTAAGAGGTTTTCGTCAAATAGCTTTGAGGTGAAAAACCCAAGAAGACAATCTAAAGTTTTAGAAAGATACATAGTTGATTGAGGAACTCATTAAGGTCGGGAAGCAAGAACAAAGTAGCCCAATTATCATTAGCTGACATGTCTTTCTTGCTAGCATAAGTTGATGACTAAAGTTGATGATTAATTTCTTATATACATTTCTGTACCCCCTCAATCTCCTGATATAAAACTATTGATGAGTGGGTATGCAGCCTAAAGATTTAAAGTAGAGCTGACTGATTGTTTTTCATGTATAAAAGTTTAGGTTTTGATTCCTTTAAGATTTCCTATAAGATTGCCTTTCAAGGTAGGTAATAAAGTGATTGGTCCTTTCTTTGTAACTGCAAAACATAGCCTGTCAGTAAAAGAATATCTTGCTTGCTTACACTCTGTTAATCTATAACAAGTTGCTTGTGTATGAATGTATATGGGTTCTTGAGATAATTTGTTTTTCACCTGTATTACATAAAATATTTAATCATGTAAGGGATATGGAAAACATGTTTTTACTTGTATTCATTATAATCATTCACTTGGAAAGCAGAATGTAACCACATTGTGATTTTTATATTGTCTGCAAGATTTTGCTGGAGTATATAGCTGTAAGGAAAAAAAATAAAGGTAAGTTTAAAATGATTTAGAAGTAAAACATCAAGAATGAGAGAATAAGGAAGAATAAAGATAGAGTTAGAAGGAAAACATCAAGAGAAAGAAGGGACATTCCTAGAGAAAGGAAAAGAGAATGCAGAATACAGAATTAGTATACAAAAGAAGAATAAAGACAAGGTCTGAAGGAAATCATCAAGAGAGTGTGTGAGTGACTTTTTCCTTAACCCTCTCAGATAAAAAAGTCATAGTATATGCCAACTCTGTGGATTCCCCATTGAGCTCTGCACTACGGGAGGCTGGTCCTCTAGGCAGTGAAATAAATTTATATATATATATATATATATATATATATATATATAGAGAGAGAGAGAGAGAGATAGATAGATATATATATATTATAATATATTTATATATGTACATGCATGTGTGAACATTTGTATATATTTGTGTGTGTATTTTTGAGGTCATGAAACTCAAAAGGGGATCTTGAGAGGGGAGGAAGACATCTTAAGAAAGTTGGGAAATAGCTTACTAGAACATATGTGATAGGGAAACAGAAATGGGGAGTAACTGGGAGAAGAAAAGGAAGCAAATGGAAGGGCAGAGGGATCATGAGTGAGGCCAGTGAGGAAAGGAAACCAATGGGAACATAGGATAATGACTCATATAAATGAAGATTTCATGATAAAAATCCCAATACTTTCTATGCTAACCTAAAAGAATTCATTTTTGGAAACTATAAAGGAGGACTTGAGAATACATTGAAAATTGAGAAACAAGGCTGAGTACAGAGAGGATTCAAGTAACTTTGTGTTGTAACACAGTGATTCCTAAACTCTAAGTACATCCAAGTAGGATGGTGAAATGTGGGATCAGACTTTGTAGGTGTGTGGATTGTTTGGCAATCCTGTATTAATTTTTTAACAGCTTCCAAGTGATTCTGATACTGCTGGTCAGAGGACACAATGTGAGAAATAAGAGTGTGAGGCCATCCATAATCCAGTGGCCAGTGGAGGTCGGAACATAGCGTTCTCAAACAAGCCTGATTCTATGTAGCTGAAGATTAGGTTAGGAAGGTTGGGGTCTGAGCCCATTTAGAGGTGGCTGTGCTAAAATGTTAAATTAACCAAAAGGTTACTTTGCGTGGATGCGGGGCCCCTTCTACCTTCCCAGAGTTCTCTGAAGTTGTTCCCCTGGCCAGAAGAGTATTAACAACCCTAAAGCTGATCTCAAACACAGTGACTTTTGAGAACAGTTGCAACGAGGCAACTAGGAGCTGAGATAAGTTTATATCTCTTACTGGAAAACCTGGAAACTGCAAAACAACCTGATAGGCAGAGCAGAGTGTGCAGGAAGATGGAGCAGTGCTCATTCAATGGCTTCCTCAGGTCCTTTGCAAGCTGAGAGCCAGCAACACCCCTTTTCTCCCACTTCATGCAACTCCATCATGTAATTGTCGCTCTAGCCTCTTCACAACATGGTGATTTTGCTCAGACATTACTTTGGAAGAGAATCATGCATATTTCCCCAGATGTGACCTATATATAACTTTTATTTCAAAATCATAGACCAAGGCACCTACAAAAGTACAAAATAATATTAGTGTTGTCAGAGCACAACTCTAATTCTGAAAATCAGGTGGTGGTTGGATATACCAAGGGAAACAGTAAAAAGTACTTCTTGCAGGTGCTCTTTCTATAAACCTTTAAGGAATTCTATAGAAGAAATAACAATTTTCTGACATATTGATTTTTTTTTAAAATTTGGGATACTGGTATTAAATAAGTTAAAAATTAAATAAAGAACAGATATTCGTTTAAAATGCACACAAAGACATTCCTTTTAATTGTAATTTTGGATAGCAGTGTCTGCTGTACTTAGCTTTGTTTATCTTCAGGCAGCTTATACAGTTGTATAGAGTTGCTTCAATGAAGCTGTTGCCATGGCAACACAAGAGGAGATTAAGAAACAAGTTTATCAATCAGTTCTTGATGTCTCAGACCTCAGCCACATTTATTTGGAGTAGAAAAGAGTAGACAATAGAGGTTGGGATTGCACAGAAATCTGTAAGTGTAGTGGAAGTAACAGTAAAACAAGTCATGGGAATGATACTTACCCTTCTCCACCATCAGGTGAATCCACATGCAAAAATCTACAGCCACTAGGAAACAGGAATGCTGAAATGGAAATGCTCTTTCAACTAAGCTTATCACATCAAACCAGGGCTTTGGGGGAAGCTTAGCCGGTTCACCTTGAGCTGACAGGAGACAGAGCTGTCAGGCCTGTTGCGTCTTGCAGGCATAGTGCTGTCTGGTTACCCGTGAAAAATAGGGCTCACCTTGTGTGTTTGTCTTCAAGATATTGACAAGAACCTTTTTTCTGTTCTGGGTATAAATTATGTGCATATATGTTTGGCTCTATAACTACTTCTAAAGTTGAGTAAGTTATGAAACTACTCACGTTTATAAGATCTGAACTAATATTTTGGTAAGCTTCATTTTAATCCCCAATTTCTAATTTTTGACTTACAGAGCATTTGTTCTCCTTGGAAGCAGCTCCTGCCTCAAGCCTCTAAAATGCATAGTTCAGATTTTAGGAGTTTCCATCCTTTCTCCTTTGTTCCTATCACTACTCTCTATAGCTCGTCACCATAATTCCTGGGTCATATTTACTCTTCTTACTTTCAACTTGGTTGTTGTTAATGAAGACATGGATATGAATGTCAAAGGCATATGTCAAGAGCATTTGGCTCTTCACATATTTGTATTTTAATCAAAGCACATGATCCAAGTAATCTTTAGGATATTTAGATATCACAGATGACAAAAAATTTTATCCATTCATAGTAAAAAAATACTATGGTAGAAAGAAACAAAGATCTCACTGACCTGAGGTTGCCAGATAAGATTCTGCATTATCTTGCATAAAATGTATTTATTTATATCTAAAATTTCACTTCAACATAGTGTCCAGTAAGTCACATATTCTAAACAACAGAGATATATTTTTAGAAATGTGCCATTCTGTAGTTTTATCATTGTGTATACCATACAAAACCAAAGATGGCTACACCACTGCTAAGTGATACAGTTTTACAGGACCACTCTCCCATATATGGCTCATTATATTCTAAAGCATTGTTATATGGGACATCACAGCATTTTTTATGTAATAAATGGGGCATCCTAAGCTGCTGGGCTTTACCACATTGGATGACAGAACCATGCTCAATACTCAAATGCCTATCTTGCTCCCTTCTGCATCTATTAAAATTTCCTACTCCTCCTCACCCAGTAACTTTGAATGTTGCAGATCTTTTAAAATTGATCATTTTCAGAAGGATTTATTTCAGATTCTGGCCATTTCCATGCTTCTTTTAGCTAGTCACTAAAACAATAATGTTGCTGTAAGTTTTCAGGAGCAGGGAATATGGTTATTCTAAATTTAGAAGAGATTCTAAAGACATTGAAAGTCACAATTCTAAAGAAGTATAGTCTCTTGACAAGTTTGCAAGGAACCTTTGGGAATGTGTGATGACAAGTGTTGATATCAGTGAGCCTGTCTAGATTTCTTGGCAATAACAATAACTAATCAAGTGAACTTTTGCAATTTACCTTTCCTCCTTCTCTTTCTTAATTCAAAAAAAAATAGATAAATGAATTGATGGAAGCACGTCTGAGTTTTCATTATAGTGACAATAGGAAATGGTTGCTGAAAATCAAATGCTGATATAGTATTCACGGTGCTATTCATTCAGATGTGTATGTTATATGAGTACTGTGCTATTTCTCTTTGATCCACTCCTCTGTATCATGGGCATTACAATTCTGAAGGAAAAAGAAACCTGTTATTTCCAAGATGTTTTCCCCTGAGGAATTCAAGATAAAAGTCTACTAAACAGAAGTGCTGTTTTGTATGCAGGAGAAGCAGATAGATCGTCTGCTATGACCCAGCAAAGCTGGCAGAACTGTGGGCTTCAGCAGAAAGGATGAGTTTTCAATGCTCTTCCTGGGCTCATGATAATCACTCTTCTCAGTGTGGTAGATAAATCCTACCAATGGCTGGATCCTGCTTCCAATCTGCAATAGCTAACCTCATCCAGCAGTAGGCTGCAACCCGAGTTCACTGTTCTTCAACAGCAAAATCTAGCTTTTTGAAAAATCAACAGCAACAACAACACAAGTCTCTGAAAGCATTATTATCTTTATAAAATTGGTTTTAAAGGTTACTTCATGATATGCTCCATGATGTACTCCAAATCCTCTGCTGTATTTAGTGCTGGCTGATAGAGAAGGTGGTCTGCTGGTTCACTGTCACTGGGTTAATGTATGTGATACTTTCCCAGTCTAAGGGGACTCTTTCTCAGGTTTAGAATCACTTCCCATCTTATTTTCATCAATGTATCAATTATCCATTTTTTATGTACTCATCCAGTACCTTCGTAAGTACTTAAAATGAGGAACCAAATGCCACAAGCTTTCAAGAAAGTTTATTTAACAGGGTATACATGCAGATCAATTACACCCTAAGTCACAGGGAGCTAAGTGCTACTATTTGGCGAACCTGGGTATTCTGGTAACACAGAGACAAGGTTTTCAATTCAGTCTTATGGGTCATAGAAAGCTTTCATGGGAGCGTGACAACTAAGAAGAGATATGATGGGTTAGAGAAGAGAGCCAGAAGTTAGTGCAGGATGGAGAAAGGAGCAAACTCTCCTCTCCCACCTAAAGGCACTTCTGTGGAAAACGACAAGACAAAAACAACAAAGCATTTTGATCAAAGAAGCCATGTTCCTCATGTAATGAAGGAGCCAGAGTTGTCACTCTACATGTCACAAATCACCATGCACAGTCTAGTTAACTTTCCAAGAAGATAAGCAAGAAAGCAAAAGTCAGGAAGTTAGAATAAGAAGTGTACTCCATAGACATGGGCATTTGAATATTTGCTTCTTGGGGGCACTGTTTGGGGAGGTTTAGGAAGTGTAGCCTTGTTGAAAGTAATAGGTCTTGAGGGTTATAGACTTACCCTATCTCAAGTTCATTCTGCTTCTTGCTTACATTTGGAGACTTAAGCTCTCAGCTTTCTGCTCTGCTGCCATGCTTGCTGCTTGCTTCCACACGCCTCTGACATGATGGACTCTTATCCCTCTGGAATCATAAGCTCAAATAAACTCTTCCTTCTTTAAGTTGCCCTGGTCATCGTGTTTTATCATAGCAAGAGAGGAATCACAAATAAAGTAATCAGAGAAGATAGATGAAATTCAATGAAAAGCTAAACCATAGGCCAAGTAGATGAAAAGTAAGCATACTACCAGCAATCAATGAGGGTGGACAAAGAGCAAGAGAGAGTACTAGAAAGTAAGTTTTCACTGGAGCAAACCTATACATAAAAGAGCGATGTGACGAAACAACATGTCCATGTTGATTTACTTGACAAATTATATTCAGTGTAAATTACACACAAACATGTATAAACATAATCTTTCATTTTGTAATCATCTTTATTATATATGCAGATATCAGTAATCCAAGGTCATATTAGAGTAAAATTGTTCTTCAAGGCCCTTCAATTGTTTAAATAATATCTATTATTAAAGGTACAAATAATTTATGTTGATGTTATAGATACCATTTAATTCATAAAATACAGATATACTTTGATTTATGATGGGGCTTCATATAGATTGACCATTATAAAATTTAAAATATTATAGGTCAGACATGTGTTTGAAAATCTGGAGAGATGTCCCAGTGCTTAAGAGCACTTGGTGCTCTTCTAGAGGGCACAGATTTAGGTCCTGGCACCCACATGGCAATGCAAAATCATCTCTAACTACAGTTGTAGGGCTTTCAATATCCCTTAGTTGGATTCTCAGGACCCTGAATTTTCCTGTGGTACATATGTCAAACATAGCTCCAGGAATGGATCTGACTGGGGCATGAAGGGAATGAAGAAACTACACACAGAGATGCAATATAGACAGAAGGCTGGTCAGGGTGTTCTAGACTCTCTGCTGGAGAAACCTCACTACCCAAGATGTTCAGCATATTTATTATGTAGAGTTGAACAGAGAGGCGAGGTTATTGCATACAGATAAATAAGGAGGCCGGGTGTATAGTATCCAGCTGGATCAAGGAGGTAGGTCTAACTCATCTCAGTAGGAGCAGTCTCTGTATGGAAGCAGTCTTTAGGCCATAAATATCCAAAGGGAAAAAGCTTTAGTGGATATATTTGCACATACTGTCAGTATTGCACTCTGTACCCCAAAGAAAATTTTGTCATCCCTCTGAGCCCAAGGCTATGGAGTTCTTGACACGACTATGCCCATGCCAACAGTACACATTCACTCAGGACTTTACATACTTGGGGCTTCCTATGCTCTCTATACAAAGCATATAACTAAGGGAATATCTGTACCTTACTCTTTTCCAGTCATATCCTACATATCAAGTTATAAATCAATGACTCAAAGTAAAGAATACCACTGACTACTGGTCTCCAAGTCTTTTCTTTTCTTTTTTAACCACAAAGAAACTCAGACTAAAGAAATCACTAGAGAAGTAAAAATGTGAGTTTCCTATCCAGTCTCTGGTTTATCCTTGGCCTGCCAGAACGATGCATATCTCTGTCTTCACAGAACTTGGAGCCTTTAAAAAGATTCCAATTAACCAGCTTAAGGGAGGAGAAATGAAATTCCTGGATAACAGTCTGACTGATGTGATCACTAAGATGACTAAAATTTCAAATAAATAAGCAGTTTCAGACCACAGGATAATTCTCTAGTATCAGTCCATGTGCCACATTAGAGGTGTTTGTCAATGGCTATGCAGACTAATCAGAAATACCCAGTGTGAGATTCACCTATATTAGAGTAAATTTATTACAAATGCTTGGCTTACTCGCAAATTGATAAGAAATACACCTCTTTATTGCTCCTATTATATAATGAAATCTGAAAGAGAATCCTAGCAAATCCAAATTGTGACGAATATAGGATACAATGTATTGTAGAAGCTTATAGATTTCAAGTGTACATATATCACCCAGATACCAAGTTTCCTACTCACACCTTGAACAAATGTTGCTTAAGCAGACAGGATAACTGCAGTGAGTTCTTGGGATACAGGGAAGGAATCGCTGTTTTACAGTGTAAAACCAACATTGATGGATGGGCATGCTGCAAGGCACTCTACAAGGTGGCCATGATGGATAAGGCTAATATTCTCAAAGTGCAAGTAAACATGAAAAAGCTTTCTATCTTTTGAGGAAACCATTCTGTGCAAACTGGGACAAATGAAGAATAAAGGCACAAAGACATCTCCTTACCAACACCAGCCTCAATTGCCATCCTCATAGCCAGAATTCAACTGCCAGGTCATCCTCCTATATTAACAGATAGGCCTATGGACCCTCCTTAAGCATGCTGATGTGTTTCCAAACTATGGAGCTTTGTAAAGATCTATTTTTCCTCTCCAGAATGTATAGAGAAATTCTGATTTGTGTTTTAATTTTTCCAAAGAGCCTTTGCCTGAGCGCCAAAAGTTCATTCCAAGCATCATCAGAAAAGTGCTCTTATATAATCTTAGACCAGTACTTAAGATAGTCCATGTCCCATGATACTTGCTGTATGTATTCACTGAATTTCCTACTGGAACCTCGCCAGCAGGGTAACTTTCTTGGACTTTTCTTCGTGTTTTCTAATCTGGAAGTGAGACCACATGCAACAGAAGTAGCATCAGAAGTTAGATTTCTTCCAGGTTAATTTTGTTGGTTGTATATTAGCATGGGAGAATGAGGAAGAAAGTGAGGGATACCATCAGAAATGACAGAGAAACACAAAGAGGAAGACAGATAGCTTCCAGGAATTGATTGAAGAACACATGACTGTAAATTTCACAACAGAGAATTATCAGTGATAACAGAAATCAATGATGTTGGATGCTTTTATTAAGAAAGCCACCATAAGAATTGAGTATAAGACCTAAATTTGAGTATAAGCCTTAAATTTGGATATTTTTATTGTAAAGCAATCACTTTATGTTTCAAGAGAATTTTGCTTTAAGAAATGAATGGTGTAGGGTATTAATACTGTGATTCAACATTCACAACTTTTCAGATATATAAAAACAACACTTGGCTGAATAGTGAGTATAAGAAAAAATCACTTTTAGGGCACATTCATAAGGAGGAGAAAGAAGTGTGAGCCGTTGAACTTAGAAGAGAGTAAACTTTGCATTCTGCTCTTCTTCTACCATAGTTAGTGGGCATAGGGAAAGATTCCCTGACTATTTGATAGAGTGGCATCTTAGATCAATCTGCACTGGAATCATGGAGTCTGAAGGTTCTCACCATGGTCACTCTGCCCTTTCCAAAAGACACAGTTTTACTTCAGTTCATTCTATTAAAGTACTGAGCATTAAAATACAGCCTGTTTGCATTTCTCTGATAAACCCTGACCATTACAGAGAAAGTAAAAGATGATTGTTGCCATAAAAAATAATCTTGAATATGAGGTCATTTCATTAGCCAGTCAGATGCAAGTGAAAGGAATGTCCCGTAATTTTTGTTGTTTAAACATGTGACCCACACTTGCCAATTACGAAGTCAGTGAACTCCATAATTAACAAGTGTCATGAAGACACTTAGAGAAGGTTTAAGTGCAAGTGGTAATTTTATAGAATTATTTTAATTGTCTGGGAAGTCATTTTTCATATAATCTCACATTTTAAAAAATGTTACAATCAAACATTAGAGCACAGGTCTCTAAAGCAAAACAGTTAAAAATTCCAATTAGAAATGGTTAATATATATTTCTTAAATTTTAAAATTTTCACTAGGAGAATACATTTCAACCTCAAAGCATGGAAAACAGCATGATCTTAGTCTGAGGAATGCTGGTATTCTTTCCACAGCTAACACACTTGGGTCAAGTGAGTGTAATTATTTATGAAACCAATATTTCTTCAAAGGCTTGATACTTCTCCCCTGTCTCCTGGAACTGCTAAAAACAAGAGTGAGTCATATCACTGCACTCACAAGCTTTGCTTTTCAGAAAGTGTCACATACATACTGCTTGGAGGAAAGAAAATGAACTAAAAATATAAATCAGTAGTTGGGAAAAGTTTCAGACTTTTTATGCTATTCAAATTACTTGATTATGGATTTGCAAGTTTATAAAAATAGTGTTTCTGTCACTGCCATCCACTGTAAAAGCTGAGCACACACACACACACACACAAAGTGAGATCCACAACATTATTCCTTGACTGGATCTGATCCTGTGTAAGAATGTGTGAGATCTTTTCCATATTCAGGGTTTATAGAAGACAGTTGGGGAGTCCTGTTTTCTTCCCACAGCAAGGGGAAATGTTACAGTGTGAGCCAGTGATAATCATACTGACTTATGAAAAATTACTCTTGTAAAGATATCAGGGCCACACAAGAGAAGCTTGGGGGTCTGAAGTCAAGTTCTTGGCAGGGGAATGGACAGATTTTAAGCAAGAGAGCAATTAGTTCTGGGTTTTCCTACTTTTCTGTGTCCAAAATCTACTGTTGGGGGGAAAATTGTGCAGTTACTTCAGCCTACTCTCTGGAGTTCTTAAAACAAATCTCCACCCCTTTCTCTTTTATTCTAAAATGTTCTGTGGCAAGGCAAAATTCCAGTGCTGCCATTTAAACATAAAAGCAAAGCCACAAAAATTTGCTGTCTCAATTTGAATTCCAGAGCATAAAAGTGAGTCTCAGGTTGCCTTCAGATTTTTTGGATACATGATGAACTATGGACATGTCAATGTATTGTGCTGGTACTCACTCTCTTACCCATCGTCAGGGACCCCTGTTGCCACTCTCCCTTTGTTCTAGTATCTGCTTATTGTTGAATGCAGTTGGAAGCTTAGATGAACTAGAAACATCCTACTTCGTTTTCTCAGGGTAACCTGGAGGGGCATTCTAGAGCAGAGGTTTTCCAACTCTTGTGTGCACCAAAATCTCCAGTAGTACTTAATAAAACACAGACTCTTGGCCCATCCTAGGGCTTCTGGCTGGATGGGAAGAGGTGATAGAAGAAATAGGAGCCATGGGACTTATATTTCCAACAAGGTCCAGGTGATACAGTTACTTCTGCTTGGGAGCAACTTTTTAAGTAGTACTTGTCTGGTATTGATGACAAACACAAAAGCATCATTGAATTCTTCTCACATTACTCACACGAATCCATATCCAAAGTCCTCTGGCTCTATGATGCATATCTGAATAAAGCTGAGGACAGGAAGACCAAGCACATACATTGAAGTTATACTAGGTTGATGTAGAAATATGCACAAGGAGAAGCAAGGCATAAAGGTTTTTAATGTGTGAATGCAATCATAGGTCAGCTCAGAAAGTTTGAAGAGAAGATGATTATGTTTTGTGTTTGCAAATTCCTCACTGTGACCAAATGCCTGAAATGGGCAACTTAAGAGAGGAAGGATCAACTGTGGCTCCAGTTTCAGAGCTTTTATTCTTTCAGCCTGTTCTGTGAATGATGGTCGAGAAGCCAGATATCCATTCACAGAAGAGTGAAATTAGATCCACATCTCCCACTCTGTACATAATTTAAACTATAACAAAAAGTTTAATTTAAACCAGAATGTTGAAACAACAAAATAAGAAACACAGGGAAAATTTTCAGAATACTGGTATAGACAAGCCCAGTAGCACAAGAAATGGGCCCAAGAAATGACAAATAGTGTCACATAAAATTAAAAGGATTTAACACAGCAAAAGTGAGAATTAAGAGTGAACCGAAAGACCTATGGGATAGGAGAGAATCTGTGACAGCTGTATTTCAGACAATGGTTTAATATCTAAAATATATATTTAAAACTGCTGAAATTAAAGACAAAGAAACTCCACCAACTTATAAATCAATAAAATAAGTCAAAAAATTGAACAAAGCGTTCTTCGAAGAATAGATATAGGGGCTGGAGAAATGACTTGCTGGTTAAGAACACCTAATTTTTTTTTTTTTGAGACAGGGTTTCTTTGTGTAGCTTTGCGCCTTTCCTGGGACTCGTTTTGTAGACCAGACTGGCCTCGAACTCACAGAGATCCGCCTGCCTCTGCCTCCCGAGTGCTAGGATTAAAGGCATGTGCCACCACCGCCTGGCAAGAACACCTATTGTTTTTGTTGGTGGTCTGGATTTGGGTCTCAGTACCAATATCAGGTAGCTTACAAGCTCCTGTAGCTGCACATCTTAAGGATCTGATGCCCTTTGATCTCTATGGGCATATGTGTATGTGTGTGTGTGTGTGTGTGTGTGTGTGTGTGTGTTGCACATAAAAGGTCACACAGAAACACAAAGGCACATACAATTAAATATGTATAATTTGTGTGTGTGTGTGTGTGTGTGTGTGTGTGTGTGTGTGTGTGTGTGTGTATAAATTAAAACTACTTTGCTATTCACTCCAGAAATATTTATCATTAATTAAACAAAATCTGGCAAGGATATGGGGAAATAGAAATGCTTATCTGCTGTTAGTAAGAATAAGAATTGGTGCAACATTTTGGAAATCAGGTTGGAGCTTTCTCAAAAAGAAAGCTGCCATGATACAGCTATATCACTCAAGCATGTATACTCAAAAGACTCTACATTCCACCACAGAGATACCTTCCCATTCATGTTTATTACAGCTCTATTCCAAAAAGCCAGTAAATGTAATCAACTTAGATGTCCATTATCAGATGAATGGATAATGAAAATAGGGTTTGCATATACAATGGAATTAATCCAAAATAAGACTAAAATTATGAAATCTGCAGGAAAATGGATGCAGTTATTATATTAGTGAGGCAAGATACACTCTGAAAGACAAGCACTGCATGTTCCCTCTAATGTGCAGATCCTATTTTCTATTAACTATGTGAACTTATGTGGGAGTATATGTGAATATGGGCCTGAAAACTAAAAAGGAGCCCATGAGATGGGGGAGCAAAAGGAGGCTTTATATGTGTTTAAGGTAATAGAACATATGAAAGTAGAAGTAGGTACAGCAGGAACATGAAGATGGGGCGCATAGGAGGTGATCGACCAAACTCTGTACATAAAATGTCTTTAGGAATTCTGTTACTTTAGAAGCTTGCAGGGATGATGCAGAGGAATGGATGGAGGCTTCTCCCATCATCGCAGACCGAGAATAAGAGAGTAGACTGGAAACAGTGCCTGGGCTATAATCTCCAAAGCCCTGCCTTTAGTGACCTCTTGCTATCAGTTGCCATCTTTTGAAGATTTCACACCTTCCAACATAGTGCCACCAGCTAGGGACAAAGTGCTCATGAGATGAGCCTCTAAGACACATTCCAGATTTCTCCCCAAAACTCCTGCCCATCGCACAATGAGAACCACATTCTATTCAAGTTTAATACTCTCTATAGACTTAACATTTCCAATATTGTTTGGGGGTTCAGAGTCTGTTTTGAGATCCAAACAATCTCTTAACTGTCATTCCCTTTAAAAAGAATATTATATACTTGCAACATACAATGGCACATAATGTACAAAGGGAACTAACAGGAGGACATCGGGAAAGGTTGGACCAGAGAAACAACAAAGTCCAACAAGGAAAACATGGTGTCCTATAGCTTCATCTCCAGCTTTCAGGGTACGAAGTGTTATGATGTGATCTTGAAAGACTTGGAAAGCTCTACCTCATTGGCTTTGACATCCTCATCACATGGCCTTGCTTCCAAGCTGGCTCTACTGCAGCTTCCTCAGTGGAAATCTTTCACTCCTGGCATTTCCAACACAATAAGGAGATGCAACTTAGATTTTTTCCCTCACAGCTTCACATATGGCACATTCAGAGAATCCCTACTGGGAACCTGGCCCTAATAGAAAGCTTAGCAGACTTTTCAAAACAGTTGATGCAAGGTTACAGGACACTCGAAGCATGCATTCATCATGCCTTCAAATCTGGGGCCACATGGGTGAAGTTGAGCTCTGCTTCCAGCTTCAAAAGTAATCAGGTCCCCTTGGAACATGGTCTCAGCTGCCTTTTATTTCATAGCTGAATTTAGGAAAACAACTCTGTAGATGGCTACATTTTAGCAGAGTGCCATTATAGCATTCTCCCCAGATTATCTCTTAGTGAAGAGCAATCTTTCAAATGGGCTTTCATTTTTGAGTACTAGAATGGACAATGGAGGAGTCAGTCCACAGCTGCTTTATTTGCACTTGCTTTGTCCATAACTTTAAACATGTCCATGCTCCTTTTCTTGTCAAATTACACTTTTCAAATTCTTCTGCTCTGTAAACCGGTATAAACCTGACTAAAAGCAACCAACAGTAGCTTGTGGTAACCTGGATGCTACATTGCCTTGACTTTCTCTTCACCAAATAAGTCAGCTTTTCACTTTGTATTTAGCCTCACTCACATTTTCAGGATTTGGCAGAATGTAGATCAATTCTTTTCCAGAATGCAATACAAATGACCTCCAGTCCAACACCCAGTAGAGTCTTTTCCATTTGAAACCTCCGTTGGAAGCACAGTATTTCCGGCCTGCACTTCTGTCAGCATACCAGTCTTCTGAACTCACACAAAACTCACAGATCAAGCTCTGATTCCAGCATCCCAGGACTTCTCTAGACTCCAAACTCTTTCAGATTTCTCCCTCAAGCTAGGTACCAAAGCCTATGAGCTGCATTATCAGGCTTAGTCAGCAGTGAACCCTCATCTGTCTGCTGCTGATTTTCTCTATTTGTTATTTTCTCATTAGTGTGACGAGATATCTAATAGAAGCAACTTAACAGAGAAATATTGTGTCTTAAGGCTTCAGAAGTGTTAGTCTATTGTGTCAGAATCCATTGGTCAGAGTATGTATAGAGAATCCTCCATTCACAATGGACTAGCGACTGAGCTACAACATTCTATACCCTGCTCCTAGTCACCTACTTCTGCCAGGTAGGTATCACCCCTTTAAGGACCTATAACTCCCCAACTTAACTCTACTAGTGGGGAACAAGATGAGTCTGGGGGCAGGCAGTATTCCAGACCATAACAGTTCTATGGAGTCTGTATTGTCAAAGGTGAGATCAGAGTCTCTTGTGTGTAGCGGCCTATGTGGGATTGAATAGTGCCTTGACTGTGGAAATACATAGCCTGGAGAAGAGGGAGAAAGACACAGAACCCCTGTTTCCAGGCTGGAATCTCTGTCAGGTTAACAAATCTAAAGTAAAACTTCCAGACCTGTGAGAAAGAACATCTTGCACAAATGCCATATAATGAGTGTAGGGTAAAGAAGTAAAGGGGGGATGACAGAAAGAAAAAAGAAAATATGGTGAAAGGATTCAGTATTGGTCAGGGAAGCAGACATGGGGGAATACTTGGGGAAGCATGTGCCTTTACCAGAACAGCAAGGGGAAGACAGACACTGAACAGTTTTCCAGAAGGAAATGTCATTTTCAAATTTTAATTTTTATGAGAATGTAATTTTTATTTGACTGCAACCTGGGGAAAATATTATAGGTATCAAGAGAATAGTTGCAGTATTGAGTGTAGCTCTATAGGCCCAAAATGATATGATAGGAGTTTAAGAATGAGATAAAATTGTGAAAAGGGAGAAAAACGAATGGACTTAAGATATGTTAAGGAAGCCAGCTAGTAAATATTCCTTGGTTATATGCAATATAAATTTTCATATGAACAGCAGAAGTCAAAAAGGTAGAGTACTGTTATCAGACAATTCCTGAAGAGAACACACTGGAGTGACTGTGGTGGAAGCTAGGTACAAATTAGCTCTTAGAGCAGAGGTTTTGTTACAGTAGAACAATCAAGAGAACAGATGATGCAATCATAGGAAGACACCCTGTCAGTCACCCACCCTTGATTTCCACTTTTGTAACCAGAGAAGAAAAAAAAAAAACTTCTTTTACATATCAACTTCATTTAAAAAAATCCATAATTAGTAATCCATGATTACTTCTCAAAATACATTAGGTCAACAATAAGACCTAAATCTTCTAAGTAAGAAAGTCAAGCTACTTTCTAATAATAACTCTCAGAAAATAAAAATGATGCTGCTCTAAAACTATAAAATAATAATTAGAGTTCATGAAAGGCCAAGTTGATAACACATATATGACACATACAGAAAAGAATCTATCTAAAGAACCCCCTTGTTTATGGCTGTCCACTGAAACCAGGGATGGCCAAGTGAAGGCCCATTCACTAAATTCTATCTGATTTCTGTTGCATAAAAAAGTATTGGGTGTACACTACATCACAATTAGGAGTCTTTTTATTGGTATGTCCAATCAGCAAGATAATAATAGCAGATTTCCCCCTATAGCCTATGAATTTTTGAGCTACAAGTTCTTGGTTTCATTGATAATGTCAAGTATGAGTTCCATTTTTTTTAGTGGGCTTTTAATTCAATGAAAATGTGGTTGATTATTCCCATAATATTTGTGCCACTTTTGCACCAGTAGGCATATCATGCCAGGCATGCTTCTAGTGTAGCTTGTAGGGTTCATAGGTGGGTGAGGTTGATGATTACTTTTCTCCTCCAGCAACTTGCATATCTATGAAAGCTAGCCAATAGGAATGAAGGATCCAGTTGAGTACCAGCTAGGTTCTCCATATTCTGACTCAAGTATGTAGTGTCTTCAGCAATGTCTTCCAATTAATTCTAGAAAGTAACCAACAGCATAAGAAATGGCCTGTAATTTTTTATAGAGGGTACTATGAGACTCCATTAGACAGCAGTTTAAAAAAAATGATAGTCCATTCCTGCTACTAGAAGAATCATTAGGTAGGGCATGGTGTTCAGTTCAGATATTGTCTTCCAGTATAAGGTAACTCCATATGAACTAGTATTTTTGTATGTATATGTATGTTTTTAGGAAGCATCTAGAGCAGTATATTATACCCATAGATCAGTACTTCACTCAATCCTTATCAGAGAATTTTCTTCTTTTTGCAGAAGATGACAGTTAACAAGGAGATCCACAACTGGTTGAAGTACAGAGAACAGAAGAACTTTGAACTACTCAGCCATCTATGCCCAATGGGACATCGATATCCTGTCCCTTCTCTCAAAGCCCAGGAATCTATTCAGAAGAATGGGTAGAATGACAGCAAGAACCAAAATTGATGGATGACTTTAAGGAAGCAGTGTTTTCTAGACACAATAGGGAAGATGCACATGCAAACTCACAGCAAAGTTTACAGCATGTACAAGACCAGCACAGGCACAAGACCAGCACAGCACAAGACCAGATGAAATCTCAGCACAGAGGGAGGAGGTGTACAAGAAGTCCTAACCAAAGCCGAGAAACAATTGGATTTTAGTTGCTACTGGTAGAGGGAAAGCCAGTTTTTTGTTTGTTGGGTTTTTTTTTAAGGATCATAATGCCTGGCATATTGACCATACTCTAGGGCATATTTATATCCCTGATTAATTGGCCCAAAACTAACTCTTTGGATTTAAGAAAGTAAGAGTTGAGACATGAAGTTGGGTGGGTAAAGAAGTAGGAGAGGATCTTGGAGGAGTTAGGGGAAGGAGTGAATATGATTGAAACACATTATATGAAAGTCTCAAAGAATTAATAAAAATGACATTTAAAAGAAAACACAAGTTTACTGGGACATGGTTATGTCCCATCTCTCATTGTTGAGGTTTAAATGTAAACTGTCCTATATATTCTCATATGTTCAAACATTTGGTTTTTAGCTGGTGGCACTGTTTGGACAGGGTATAGAACATATAAGATATAGATCCTACCTGGAGGAAGTATATCACTGAGGACAGCTTTGAGGTTTTATACCCTTGCCCAGCTCTAAATGGAATATCTGTATTAAATATCTTCTGCCAAATCTCTAGTAAAACAGTGAAAGAGGGGACAGAAAAATAGTAAGAGCCAAGGTAGACTTTCATATTAAACAGGATTTTCTGGGCATGACAACATTGTGGAACATGTATACTCACAGTATATGTGACTGCTTGACAATCAAAATTGTAGTACAGATTGCGGAGGGACTAATGAAGTTCTACCTTATCTGGGGAGATATTGGCAATCGATGGCTGTGGTGGAAGAGAGGTCAGAATGGTTTAGTCCTATGTGACTCATGCTCCAGTATACAGTCCTACACCATGCACATGCAGACAGCACTAAGTGGATTCGATGGGTTAAAATTGAAACATCATATGAAGTTGGAAGGTAAAAGAGGAGGTAGATGGATAAAAGAAGAAATGAAGAACAGAGAAAGGGAAAGAGATTTGAAGCATTATATGCATGTATAAAATTTTCAAACAATAACAACAAAAAGAGTGTCAAAATTCAATATGACTATGGTGTTTAGACTTGGGGCCATTGGAAGTTGATTAGAATGAGAATGTTATTTAGGTGATGCCCTCCTAAATGAAATTATGTATTTCAACTGGAACTAGATGGGGAGGAGTCACACACACATGACACATTCACCCCCCCACACACACACTTATTCTCCTTCTTCTTCTTGATGCTAACCACCATGAGGTGATGAAGTCAGAGGTGACTCATATGACAGCTGGTGACATCTGTATAGACTTTCTACCCCAAAACTGTTAACTACACAAACTCCCTGTGTATATAAAGAACCCAGACTCTCTGATTTCAATATATTAGTGGAACTTGACAAGTAGATGCTAATTGTTGGTGTCAGAAACACAAAAACTGAGAACAGTCTACTTGAATTAGAAGTAGGACATCATTGACACCTATATATCAAGAGGGGCCAGAAGGTTCATTATAATGGATTAAAAGGAATTAGGAGACTCCCAGTTGTACAAAGTGGATTGAATGTAGCCCCATCATTTCTACATGTCAACAGATGAGAGAACTTGCTCTTCACAGAGATGACTGTTTCCCTGCAGGGTTTTAATTAGCTGCTTTGTGTGAAGAATAGAGAAGAAGGCTGGTTTGGTGCTTGTTTCGAAGATACAACCTAACCTGATAGACCTAATATGTAGAACATAAAAGTTTTACTACAAAGAGGTGCACTGTGGAAAAAGTAGTGAATGGAGTCTTATTCAGAAAATCCTTTTCTATACCTATATCTTCTAAGGTACTGCCTATGTTTTCTTTTAGAACTTTTAGCATTTCAGGTCTCATATTGGGGCCTTTGATCCACATAGTTAATTTCTGCAAAGGGGACAGAGTATGGGTCTAATTTCATTCTTCTACATGGACATCTGATTTCCCCAGCACCATTTGTTGAAAATGCTGTCTTTCTTTAGTGTGTGTTTTGGCATCTTTTTCAAATATCTGTGGTAGGGGAACTTGGGGATACTCATCATATCTTCAAGTGGAGATGGCTTACTTTTTTTCCCTATTTATATCACTTTAATTTCTTTCTCTTGTCTTATTTCTGTAACTAGGGCATCAAGGACTACATTGAAAAGTTAAAAGAAAAGGAATTGAGTAATTTAAATATCAAAGTGCCCAGAAGACTTGTGCATGTGGGACAAGAGAAGACAGAGGATAATTATGGTCAAGAATACTGGATTTCAACACTTCCCAAGTTCCTGAGTGTGCTCTCAAAAGATGTGACTTGAGATGCAGATAGAGATTGTTGAAGTGTGAGAAGCCAGAATCTAAAACAGCCAGGATGATAGCTGAAGTGTGTTAAGGAACACAGACATGCAAGTACCAGTGCTTAAGGAGCAACACAGCTATATTGCTTATAAAGGGTGCTGCCTAAAGGAAGAAGCATACCAATCTACAGGTAATAAAAGATGTAAACAATGTCATAAACATTTCTAAACCCTTCCTTATGTCTTGACTCTGCTAAATGTCATTACCTGGCAAGATCAGAAGAATTCAGTGCCACTAAAAGGCAAACAAACAAGATAATTATCATGAGAAAAACATTGGAGATTGTGCAACATATAGGAATTCAAATCAGCCATAAAATGTACCTGCCCAAATGCCTACAGCCAAGACAAAATGAGAATGGATCCAACAGAATGCAGACAAGATAGTATGGTAAAATCAAAGAGAATCACTTGTTTAAAATATTTATTTGTATATTATATGTGTATGTTTCTGTATTAATATATGTACTTGAGTACAGGTGCCTGAGGAGACCAGAGGTTTGGGATTCCTGTAATTGGGGTTAGAGGTGGTTGTAAGCTGCACAAAGTGGGCCATCGGAACTAAACTAGGGTCCTCTGAAAGAGCAATCAGTGCATGTTCCTAACCACTGCCCCCCTCCAGCTCCCAAGAATCGCTTTTTTTAAAAATTCTAATTTTATATGCATGCATATTTAGGAAATATGAGTTGTTTATTGAATTGGCTGCATACTGTGAGCTAAAGGTCATGATAAATGGAAAGGGATGGAGGGATGAGATTGAATGGGCAAGAGTGGCTCTAGGCCTTGTGAGGGTCCAGTGCAGGCTCTGTTCTGGGAAAACCTGGCCTACTGACCTTGATAGGGAAGACCCATTAAGGTGCATGGAACTTGACACTGAGCACTCTGCCTTTCACTTGCTTCTACACATAAAGGAAACCTTTGCAATAGGTGGTAAGACAACTTTCCATGTGTTTTCTGCTTTGCTCTCCTTTCTAATATCCAGTGTTGAGTGCTTTCCACTCTGTGCTGTGTCACATCAGGCAACTGCAAGGTCCTTTTGCTTATTGTTTGTCTCTCTGCCTTCCTGTTCCACTCCTCACCTTCCTTTAGAGGCTGGTTCTGTCTTTCTTGACAGTTTATATCTCTGTGCTTGGAGATAAGCGCACTTCCTCTGCCTCTTTACTCCCCCAATATACATTACTTTACTAACAGATCTTCAGGGTACCTTGGAATTAAAAGAATTAAAAAAAAAACAATTACTACTTTTCCTCCAATCTTCTTGAACTACAAGCTCTCAGCATCTACTGTCAGTCACAGAAAGTTCCATTAGAGATCCAATCAGAGCCCATTATGAAATGCCAAAGGTTCTAAACAGGTTTATCCACAGCTTTCTGATAATCGGGTGTTGGAGAAAGAGAGTCTAATGGGGCACAGCTTACCATCTTCTGAGTTATGAAGAGAATCATGGGCTTCCCCCTGATGCCCAGTGTAAAAAGCAAGATTCTTAAATGTTCTATTCTGTCCTACAAATGAAGAACACACACAACCAACCCTGAAGCTGTGGTCATAAAACCTAATAAAGGCACCACAGACCAGCCAGGATTTCGATGCAGGAATGGGGTGCTAGAGAAGCACTCAATAGGATGAGACTGTGAGGAGTCTGCAATTGCAAGCTCCCAGCCTTCTACCAGCTGAGAGTATCCCTGACTCCCCAGAGGCGATGCTCTGCTGGAGGGAAGCAGTGCCACCCACAACCTTTCTTTTCCCCTGATGTGGAATTTCTTTCTTGACCTCCAGGACAGCTTTTTCTTCCCATCAAATGTCTCCATCTCTTTAGGGAGCAAGCTGCACACACAACAACACACCAGTTTCTTTTCTCTGAACAACTCCAGAAATCAGGAATCTGTTGGAAGCTGATAAATAATGAATGGATGAACACAAGCTGTAGTCCTGGTTAAAGAAACTGTTTTTGTTAGGTCTGGTAGCAAGGCTAAACTCCAAACAAATGTGTAAAATGTCCTAAATTGTTCTTAAGTGTTTACTGGAGATTTCAGGACAAATAGCTACTTCGCAGTATAGAAGGGAGGTTTCATGCATGGCTTTAAGTATATTTCAGTTATAAAAGTGGCTGCTAATTCCACACCCATCCTTGAGGGTCAACTGCCTATTAACTGGAGAAATCAGTATCTTGGGGCGAGGTTTCTACTTTGCTTCAAGAAAGTGTGGTGGTAACTAAAGCCACTTTCTCTCCCATATCCAATTGACAAGAAGAACCTCTCTGATCCTCTCCCAATATTTTTAATAGTTTAGGAAACACAGATAAATTACCTTTTCATTGTGCATACATGGATTAGCTGCAAATTCAGTCTTTCCCTTCTTCTATTAGCATTGTCATTCATCTTGTATATTTAAGTCTTCTAGAAGGATCACTGTTGTTGCTACTTACTCTTAATCTCTCCATATCATAGTGATATTCCCTAAAGTTTATTGGACACTTCATGGTTTTTGAAACAGTTCCACATGTTACCTCACTTGATGGAACCCTATAACTAATCCAGAGTTGGAAGGGATGTCTTTCAAATAATAGCATTTTGTCATCCAACATTTTCTTGGAAAAGTGCATTTTAGCAAGTTGAAAGTTGATTAAAAAACAGGAACAGAAAGTTTCCTTTGAGGAATTATTGATCATTTATCTGGGCCCCAATGGAGCTAACAATTATTTCAACACCAAATGGGGCAAGATGCATAACTGGGCAGAGGCTGACTTGCTATCTATTCACAGTCTGCCCTATTTTTGAGCTCATATTCTACAACATCTCATATGTTTAAAGCAAAATCAAAGTCACACTTCACAGCGAGTCTATACTTTTGCACTTATGAGCAATTGATCTGTAGAAAATACATCAAAACAACTTAAAGGAGAAATAAGTCTTTTCAAGAAATGGAGTTGGAACAACAGATGTTCATATGTCTTCACATGAAGGGAGACCCCACACAGAATATGTACTTCACATACAATGCTAAGGTACTCGGTTTTGAGAGCATCATGAATATACCACAATAACATTTGCATGTGTTACACTTCAAGGGGATGTGAACTTTTTGCCACTTCACCCAGGTGGCAGGTTTTTAAATAAAAAAAAAACATATGTTTAGACTCTCTCCCCACAAAGAAAAAACAGAAAATAGACTAGTAGCTTGTAGGAACTGAGGCAGGGCAAGGTGTACAGTAGTGGGTTGGGAAATAACTGTAAATTCTGGTTCTGGACCTAACTGTGATGGTTCTTAAAAGCTGCACACATAGCTTGTTACGTTAACTACAAAATTCAGTTATTCACAAGAAAATCATCATGTGGTAAATTTTACCACATATAAATAGTATCTAAATAATGCTTACATGAATTTAGGACATAGAATTGAATTTTCCTTAATAATCTTGACTTTAAAGAAAAATCCCAAACTCTTAGGAAGGGGGCTTTTGTCTGACCTGTACTTTGCTGTTACATATGCATTTTTACTTCCAGTTTTCACTGGATTCAATAATTCACTACAGCAGAACTGTTCTGAAAGCAGAGTGAGGATTCAAGTCAACTTCCTTTTTCTCTGTCACTTCCTCAGGCGCTCTCTGCTTCCAGGTCTCCCTCTTATACTCTGCATGAAAGTTGTGCGTTTTTTCAGACACTTCAGCAAATAGAATCAATCACCTTGGAACATGTCTTTGTGTGAATAAAGTTGGATGTACCTGGTTCAAAGTTTAAGCAGCAATGTTATTGAACTAATTGTAGATGTGTGGTCTTTCTTTTTTTAACCACTAGATTTATTTGTATATATAAATTATATATATATATATATATATAAATTATATATATATACAAAATTGAGATTATCAGAATAAATCTATTCTGATATGGCAAAAATGAAAACCACTAAATTAAACATTTCTGATGTCATCTTCATCTCTAATTTATGCCTTTATGCTCCAATGCATAAACAGCTTAGATTGAACAGAAGTGATGTGATGTTAACAAAATTCACAATGAAACAGAGAGGTATTAATGTGTCAATGAATATTAAACAGCCCTGGTGTAGATATCAGTATTGGATTGTTAATGAAAATTTCACAGTATCTAACTAGGATACACACAGGAGACAATCAGAATGTCAGCACATTTCTAACTAAGAAATAAAATTATTTTTTTTAGTCAGTGAGGCTGGCAGAACTTTCACAAAATTCTCATCCCTTGAATACATTATCTAAATCATTGGTTCTCAACCTGTGGGTCACAACTCCTTTGGGGGGGTCACATGTCAGATATTTAAATTAAGATTCACAACAGCAGCAAAATTACTGTTATGAAGTAGCAAAAAAAATAATTTTGTAGTTGGGGTCACCATGAGGAATTGTATTAAAGGGTCACAGCACCAGGAAGGTTGAGAACCACTGCTCTATATGATCCCCTCTGTGTCCATGTGGACAGATGCCTGCATGGAATGAGACATCACTCTGATTCCTGATATCACCTGGTGGGAAGTATTCTGGTTTTTCACATGCAGTGAAAGTCCCGCACTTTCTGTCTCTGCATTTGTCTTAAGGTAGTACCTCGGTGTGTTTCCATCAGCTGTAGTATAATACCTAAGACTTAGTGGTTCCTGAGGAGCAAGAAGTCAAAGATGAAAGGACTAACTGGTGAGTGTCTCTTTGGTGCTTCGTTCTAAGGAGGAGGGTGGAAGGTTATCCAGTACACAGTCCTTTGCATGGAGGAGAGATGAAGTGTTGTGATTCACACTTCTGTCCTTCTATAAGTGTCATGTCCCTATCCATGAAGGTAAAGTCCACATGACCTTTACAAAGACTTTACATTAGGCCCCCATCTCTCAACACTGCTATATTTGAGATGGAATTTCCAACTCACAGTCTTTGAGCAATAGAGTCAAACCATAACAGGGAGAGTAAAATGTCTGAGTATCATCTAATTAGGTGCATCCTCTTGTTGGGGAACATTATTTTAAGGTATGTTCTTTTTCTTCATGTTACATGTGTTTAACTCTGTGGAACTGTTTTACTGTGCCTGTCTAAAACACCTGATGGTCTAGTCAAGAACGGAAGGGCCAATAGCGAGGCTGGAGAAAGGATAGGTGAGGCTGGCAGGCAGGGAGAATATATAGAGAGAGAAATCTGGAAAGAGAGAAAGAGATGGAGGAGTGAAAAGAAGAAGCAGCCAGAGAAGGAGAAGGACATCAGGGGCCAACCACCCAGCTACACAGCAAGCCATGAGTAAGAGTAAGCTCTACAGAAGTAAGAGAATGGGAAAAGCCCAGAGGCAAAAGTTAGATGGGATAGGTTAAGTTAAGGAAAGCTGGCTAGAAGCTAATGCAAGCTAAGGCCAGGCATTTGTAATTAAGAATAAGCCTCCATGTGTGATTTATTTGGGAACTGGTTGGAGGGCCCTCCAAAAGAGAGCAAAAACAAACCACAGCATCCTCTAATAGGAGATATATAGATAAGAGAAGGAAGAACTCAGTAATGACATCTTCCACTTTATAAAGAGGAGTGACCTCATAGGTACCCCAAGATATGAGGGCCTTGATATTACAACTGTAAAACTCCAAACTCTGCCAACGGTGAGAAAACTTCAAAGTGGGCCACAGGTGAGATTTCTACCAAGTAAAACCCTCAGCAGAAGCCCCAACTAACCTGCCGATATCCTGTCCCATGGAAACTAAATACATTTGTGATGGTGTGAGCTACTAAATACGTAACTGCTTGTTGCTTGGTGGGAGAAAGAGAGTACAGTAATATTTGGACAGAATATAGACTAGTGTTCCCAAAGAAGGCCAGTCCTATGTCATTCTAATTCCTATCCACTGTTCTAGTGTTGGAAGCCTGATTGACAATGTCTTATCTTCAAATGGCTCCTACGATGCACTCCGTGTTGAAGCTCTGAGTGATGCATGATAGGTTGTTCAGGGTAGAGAGGAGAAACTGGAAACAACATTTATTTTTAGCCTGCCCTCCCTGTGACAGAGGGTTCAGAGGTATGACAGAACTCTGTCTGCCTTTGTTAACCTGCGAGTCCTGTAACCATTGCCTTTTACAGACAGGGGAATAGACACTATTTGTTTTAGAGTAGCATAGATTAAATGAGCAAATGGATGGCTATTCCTGTACGTGCTGAGCTCTTCTCCACATCAACCTGATTTCACTTTAGAAAGAATAGCAGCTGGCCACCTGAAGTAACTGAAAATATAATGCAAAATTAAGTTTCTGTTTGACTAAGCAGCCTGATTCATGCTAATATCTCTGCCTCCTGAGAGTCACTCCATGCTTTGTTCTCTAAAGGTCGTAGATGTTTATTTTAGCAGCCATAGAAAAACTCAGAAGAGATGGCAAGTGTGTACTCTATCCACAGATCCAGGCAGCCACCTCTCCTGCCCATTCACTGGGCCTTGTAGTACACAAAGCTACTTTGCTCAGCACAGTCTTTCAGGATGCAGCTACCAGTGGAAAGGACCAATATAGTGTCTGGCTGCTAGCCCATCTCAGCAGAATTACCCTGCCTGGGTCTCTGCCAATCATATAATAATGAATTGCTTTGGTGGAAAAGATCAAACAATAGGGACAGCCTTAAGAGGAAGAACACATTTGTTAAGAACTCCCACCAAAAATGTTGCAAAGTGTTTCTGTTTATGAAATAATTCAAGTCTGAAGCTGATTCAAGGACAAGTTAGCAGCCTTAGGAGGACAGGAAGACAGACATAAAGACTAAATCCACCAAGGATAATTTAAAAGCAACATACACACTCACACTCAAAGACACACACATACACACACATGGATCGGGGAGAGGGGACAGTATAAGGAATTATAGGTAATTGTAAGTATTATAAGATATAACTTAAGATTAAATTTTTCTATGCATCTAAGATAAAAGGATTTCAGCAACTCACAGAAATGCTTTAGACACAGCACATGTGATCCTAATTTAGTGTTGTTTGTAAAGATTTTCAGTTCTTGGCTTTGGACTTGATTACAAGTAATTTAAATGAACAGAGCTAAACATTTGTTTTCTGGCATATGTCCTAGGAATTCTCTACATTTGTCAACAAACACTATAAGTTCCAGTAATTACTAGCCATTTGTATTATCCACCTATATTCTATAAACAAAATCTAGCTTAGGAAAAGGGAGAAGGGCAAAAGCTCACCATTTCCCAGGACTTCGATGTCATAGATTAGGCACGTGCTTCATTACCCCTCGACCCTCGATATGCTAATGGTGAATTTCATTCTTCCAAATAGCCCTAGATATCTTCCCTGTGGTAGAGTTTTCTATCCAGTGATTATTCAGTAGTCCAAAAATATTTAACACAAAACTCCAAATGTATATCTGCTGGAATTGTGAGATAGAACTGAGCTTAAAAATTCATAACCAGGAAGACTGTGTTGCAAACATACAGTCGGGAAGCCTCCTGCTGCCTTTTCTTCAGATGCAAATCGTTCTCTGGACCTAACAAAAGCCCAAGAAACTGGACAAAGAGTGACAGGCTTGGGACAGGAAGAGGGAGTCCCTACCACAGAGTTATAAATAGGTTTCTTTTGCGTGGTCTGCATAGAAAGTCCTCAGAGCGGCTTAGCTGCTGCTGCCCTATCTTCTCACAGATTGTCAATGCAGACAGCAGGAAGGACTGCAGAGAGAAGGGAAAGATTTAATAAAGATTAGTCAGTGTGCCTCTAGTGGAACATTGGCAAGTTCTGATTGTCAGCCGCAGTCCTGGGGCCAAAGAGGTCATCCACAATGCAGATAGAGTCCCATTGCACCACAAGGACAGTTATCCCACTGCACCCAAAAGAGACTCCTGTTCAACATGCTCTGCAGACTCTTCTATATGTAGATAACCAAGCCCCTTATGCAAAATGGCCTAGTATCTGCATATGACCTGTGTAGTTTGAAGCATTCTGGATTATTTATATTGAACAAAATATGAAAGCTGCACTCTTCAGTGAGTTATGACAAAATGAAGTCTGCATGATTAGTACACATGCAATTTTTAAAAATACTTTCCATCTACAGTTGGTTGAAGATGTAGGTGTGTAACTTCAAATACTGAGGGCCAGCAGTATTGCCTTATCCAAATCATATGCTCTTGGTTTGGCTGCTGACTATGGTTTCAAATACCTTCTCCCTCGGCAGGGGCAGAGTAACAGCCTACAGCAAATACCCAGGTGGCTTTCCTGTGCTTCAGAGGATAGGTACACAATTGAAAAGGGATGCAAGGTCTCCTGGAATTTCTAAGGGAGGGTTTGCAACTCTTTAAGCCATTCTGTTCTCCATGAGGTTCAGACTTTATGGACTGATTATATCTGTGTTTTAGTTGTGATCAAACAATGTGAATTTGAATCCACTGGGCGGACTACGATTCTCAGGGAACATGTCTTTCACAGACTATCTTTCCCTAAACCCCACAGCAACCAATCACTTATCTGTGTGTATGTGAATGTGTAGATGGGACAGGGAATACATTTATGACCCCTAGTAGATGCCTAAAATTACAAATACTTCCAAACCATATATATATGAGATATGAACTCACACATCTGGGAAAAAGCTTAACTTATAAATGCAACACAGTAAAGGATTAACAACATTAACTAGTAAGAACAATAATAACACAATACTACCAATGAATGTTACTTAGATGAACAAAGCTAAATTAATGAGTTGCTCATTTCTGGAATTTTCATTCATTAATTTGGACTGTGGTTTATGGGGACAAATAAAAGTATAGATCATGAAACATAAAAAGCAGATTTACTGCATGCTTCTCTCTACTCCTTACTTGATTCTGAAGTCTCAAGTTAGTGGGGTCTGCTGAGCTATATTTACTTTCTAGAGACAAAAGCTTTATTTAAGCTGAAGAAATAACTCATGTCTATGCTAAATGCTGCTGTATCCTGCATGTGGGCAGCACCTCAGGCTATGAGAAGAAAAAACTGCCTGTGTTTGCCCTTTCCACATCACTGGGAATATGTGCCTTCACCCTAGGTAAGTCTTGCTTAATAACAAACCTGTAATTATGAGCCACTCTGGACATTTTAAGAATCATTTCTTTCTTTTTTAATCCTCAGAAGGCCTTAAGATACTGACCGTTAGTCAGGCATTGGTGGTGCATGTCTTTAATCCCAGCACTTGGGAGGCAGAGTCAGGCGGATCTCTATGAGTTCGAGGCCAACCTGGTCTCAGAGTGAGATCCAGGACAGGCACCAAAACTACACAGAGAAACCCTGTCTCAAAAACACCAAAAAAAAAAAACAAGAAAAAAGAAAGAAAGAAAGGTACTAACCTTTGGAATATCACAATGCTCTCATTTCACAGAAAATGAATGGAGGTTGAATATGGTAGCTTCAGTATATATATATATATATATATATATATATATATATATATATATATACAATTCCTAGTGATTTTGGGGGAGGAGTTACAGAGAAATTTAGAAAAACCCCATCACCAAACCCTTAAGCATCTGTACTGAGGACACACTGATGAATTTTCTTTCAGTCTTCTTGCATCTGTATATGTGTATTTATGTGTGTATTTGTGTATGTGTAGATGTACACGTGGAGGCCCACAGGTGAGATGTCCTCACCAGTGTCTCACTGAATTCAGAGCTTCCCAATTCATCCAGGCTGAGTGGCCAGTGAGACATTTGCTGACAGCTAACAGTGCTATTTGTAGAAGTTGAAGAACACTTAGGAGATGGAGATGGGCTCGAGCCTGAGGAAACAGGTTCTTACAAGGTAGCCCTAATTCCTGTCCTAGCATAAACTGCCTGCCATCATGACTTCTCTACTATGATGGACTGTGTGTCCTAAAACCAGGACCCAAAACAACCCCTTCTTGTCCAGTATTTCATCACAGCCAGGAGAAAAGTAGTTAATATTTGTTATAATGTGCTTAAAACCCCTTTGCAATGTTTTAATTACTTTGACCTTTTTATAACTGATCAAATTAATCCAAGTGATGATAGTGCAGGGCCTACCTTTTAAAGTAAGACCAGAAGGTAAGTATAAATGAGTGGCTTCAGAAGATCTGTTGTCCATGGACTCTCTCCACGTTTTCTCTTCCCTCTAAATAAAAGCATATACAGCCTTTACACTTCCACAAATCAAAAGATAGTGGTCATGTACTGTCTGAGTGCACATTGTTCAGTGTTTGAGTCTAAGATACAATGAGGACATGAATTGAAATAAATCTACAAAACACTCAGCTTTGAAGCCTCTCTTTGAATATTGTTTCATACATAGTTGGCCTGTGTTGTTATGTGTTTAAATATTTATGTTAAGTGGTCAGCCAGAAAGAGAGATAATTGGGAGTATTTTTATGGGGACACAAGTACCAAGCATCCCTCATTCATATGGAGCCGTTATGCATACAAGAGCCTATGGTCTACGATATATAGGCACGAAGTGAAAGCAAAGGTTTCCATCTCTCTCTCTCTCTCTCTCTCACACACACACATACATGCACAAGGGATGGGATGGTGCGTGTGTGTGTGTGTGTGTGTGTGTGTGTGTGTGTGAGAGAGAGAGAGAGAGAGAGAGAGAGAGAGAGAGAGAGAGAGAGTTTCTGATCATTATCATGATCCTTATGTGGCAACTCCTCCTTACTTGCCTAAGAAAGTCACAACTGCAGTACAGAGTTACAATCTGGATTGTTTGAATACTTCAAAAATGACCAAAAGACAACTAAGTCTTCCAGTTTAACATCATCTTAAAATGGAAGAACTACTTAATGTGTGGGCAGTAGTTTAATGTTGTGGATATACAACATAGACTTTCCCAATTCTGGTATACATCTTTATAATATCTCCATTGTTCTTTGTAGTCTTCCTCTTCACTCCACAAGTAACCATGAGTCCCCAGCATTATAGTATATACACACAAAGCTTTGTGTCCTGAGAGGAACTGAACATTCTAACTACTTTTCTTACCAAGTGGCCCTGTGCTCATCAGCAGCACACAGCTAAGATATGGCTTGATAACCCGAAGAACTTCTCAGCCCAGTTTCATGCAGCTTCATGCAACTCTGGAGAGAACAATATTTAGGTCATTAATGACCCATAAAATGTAATCTCTAGGTCTGAGTTCACAATTTTAGCGAATAATTATAGCTAAGAGTCAATTACAAAGAGCACACCTTGGGAGCAGTATCTCTGAGCATTCTGGAAGATTTCCATTTTAATCAAGCTACCTACATTTGGGTGATTGTCCAAAGTATTTGGCCTTTTCCTCTTCTCCAGTTCTAACGCTCACACTTAAAAAACGAAAGAAAGAAAGAAAGAAAGAAAGAGAGAGAGAGAGAGAGAGAGAGAGAGAGAGAGAGAAAAAAGAAAGAAAAAAAGAAAGAAAGAAAGAAAGAAAGAAAGAGAAAGGCTTGTAGGTATAACAAGGCAGAGTTTGAAAGTTTAATTGGTTTGATATTTTGTTTGTCAAGTTACATTTATGGTGTTTCTAATTCTCCCTTGAAGCATAATATTGACCATATTTTACAGAAAAGAATAAACAAATAATATGTACTTATGGCAAGTGTTGTCTCCTGAAACTACAGAAAATAAATAAATAAATGAGTAAAAGTCAGCTTATTGCTCAAGTATTATCAACTGTTGCCCTCTGCTGGCTGAAGTTTGGAATTCAGTTTCACAATAAGAAATACTATGTCTACCCAACACTAGTTTTAAAGTGAGCGTATGTGTGGAAGCTGGACAAGGAAATTTTTTTTAACATTTGTAAGTCATCTGTGTTTAATTGAGCCTCCAGATATTTCTGTTTATTGAGTCATCTTCTCAGACAAGGGGAATTGAAGTTGGGACTGATAGCTGCATCCACTAAAGAGAACTTTTAGAGAGCAGGGCACATTAATAATTTGATGAGATACAGCTGTCTCGATTTGATGGGACCAAAGAAGACTCATGTCCTATGGAGGTACCTAACTCTATCACATGCTTTTATGAGTATTCAGGGTCCCAGAAGGTTTATAAAGAACAGAGGAGATTTTAACCAACTTATCTTCCTCTAAGAGGTGTGTCTCAAGGCTTCACCAAATATAATTATTAGTCAATGTACTTGGAGAACATGACTCAAATGTGTATTTAAACCCCACAACCCTCACAGGTAGACATTGATAAGTCTGTTTAATAGATGGGGAATCACAACCCAGAGAGGTTAATGCCGGCACTGCCGAGGGACAGAGGCAGAGTGGAGCTAGGACCATAACCTGTTTTGAGGGGCCCCACCTCTACACTCTCTACGTAATCTACTCACACTGGTGCAGCATAAAGCCAGCAGGAGTCCCTCTGTCAGCTGTTTTTCTTGTCACTGTGACCAAAATAGCAATAAACTAAGGGGGATGGTTTATTTTGTCTCATGTATTCAGAGTCCAGTCCATGGTGGCTTAGGTCTATGTGCTTGAGCAGAACACCATGTTAGCAGGAACATGCCACAGGAGAAAAGGTAGTCACAACCATCCAGGGAGCAGGAAAAGGTGGGTATAAGAGGGGACCAGGGTGAGATGGAGCTCCAGCATCACACCCCTTAGTGACCTACTCCCACCAAGGAGGCTCCATCTGCTACCTTCAACCCAACACTTCCGAAACAAATCATCAAACTATGAAGACATTGCAGGCTTAATCTGTTGATTAGGACAGATAATTTAACATCCAATCGACTCTGAAGATGTCATGACACTCAGTGGTATGCTTCATTAGCTCTCTAAACATTTCTAGAGTCTAATCAGGCTCTCAATAGAAACTTACCCTCACACACCCTTTCTGTCCATAGAACCAGGAATAATCCCCTAACCACTGCCTGCTCCACAGCCCTCACCAGGAAACTTTAATATTTTTTTCCTCAACATTAATTATTCAAAGGCCTTTCCTGATCCCTTCTCTCAGACTGCCCAGTATCCACCCCACCTTATATAATTTTATTTGGCCGATTATCTATTTTGTCCCTCTAATACTAATTTTTAAAAATTTATTTGACATTTCTCCACCCCAAAAAATGGCATTTGGAGAGAGAAAAGCCATTGTTTTTCTTCCATGATTTTACATAAGAACTAACCAGTGGAGCTTCCATCAGCACATGGCACCCTGGGCACAAGGGTATGTGCAGGAATTGTGGAAACTTTTCCTGAGAAGAAGTTAGCAAATATATATACTCATCCCACACAGAAGAGCAGACAGAAACAAAGAAATGATTCCATCCAGGTGTAGTTTGGTGAACCAATTAGCTTAATTGAGGTCACATTCAAGATCATGGACAGTTTATGGGTGGCTCTACCACCAAGGAAAAGATGTCTCTCTTTCTCAGCAATGGCTGATTGCCTCATCCTTTTCAGGAAGGACTTTTTGAGTCCCACCACATTTCAAGATGCAATGTTAAGGAGCCCAGTTTTGTGTGAGCATCCTTCAGGCAATTACAGTTGCTGAGTTCAAAAAGCCAGAAGCCAATTCCTTGGCTTTATATACACATCAGGACAGTTCCAGAAGCAGCCACAAACAGAAAAATTAATGCATGAAAATGTTGTTGTGGAAAGTTTACCTGAAGAATAAAGAGGAGAAGGAACAAGAGGGAGAACCTTAGTCCAAAATAGAGGTCTAGATACCCACCAAAGAAGAAGGGAAGAAAGTATTGGGCAGTGGGCAGAATGAGCTTCTGAAAACAGCACAGCTATGAGAAGGTGTCAGCCAGACCAACGGATGGTCCATTAAACAGACTGTGATTTGGGCAGTGGCAGTCAGAATCTAGTTTCCTCACTCCACCTCATCACTGGGAACAGCTCTAGTAGAGTCAAGGCTGAGGCCTCTGTGGATCCAAAAGCAGCATCAGCATGCTAACAGCTTAGACTCCTCATGGAGGGCTCTATTCCCACAGTGATCTGTACAATGCACTCTGAGAACTATTGCTGCTGTAAGCTTACTTTGAAGCATTGAATCCCCAAGTATATGATCACACACACACACACACACACACACACACACACACACACACACACACTATAGACTACATGGTTATAAACAGGTATTTTATTTCTCACACCTTTGGAAAGGCTGAGAAATACAAGATCAAGGTGACTACACACCCTCCACCTGGCAAGGACCTGCTTCTTGGGATACGGATCTGCATTTTTTCATTATCTTCTTGTAGCAGAATGGAGATGGGGCAAGAAAAATAAACAAACTCTCCCTGTCTGTATAAGGTGACCAATCCCATTTATGAGAATTATACGCTCATAACTGAATTATTTCTCAAAGAACCCACCTTCTCATTTCATCACATTAAGTTGGGATTTCAACATAGAAATATTGTGGAGATACAACTATTTCTTGTACATCAACAGAGAATTTAAAATGACACACAAATATGACATTGCTTGCCCCTTCTCCTCCACACTCACCTCAATACTAATCCCAACTGTGTTACTTTTCTACTGCTGTAGTAAAACACTATGACCAAAAGCAACCTGGGAGGAAAGGGTTTATCTGGCTTATATTTGCCAGGTCACAGTCTATTGAGGGAAGCCAAGAAAGAAACTGAGGTGAAGCCATGCACAAATGCCGCTTACTTGCTCCTCATGGCTTAGTTGCTCATCCTGCCTTCTTATAGCACTCGTGACTGCTCAGGGGTATCATTGAATTCAGTGGTCAGACCCTCCCGCATCTATCATTAAAGAACAACAACAAAAAGTGCCCCACATACTTATCTACCAGCAATGTAATGGAAGCTTTTTTTTTCAACTAACATTCCCTGTTCTCAGGTGACCCTAGTTTGTGTCAAGTTGACTTAAAAACTCACTGGGACAACCAAGGAAAGTAAAAGTTTCTAAACACACAACATCCCTCCCCAAAACTCTTATGTGCTGTAGATGAATCAGCACCCCACAAAGAGAGTCAGTTTGAAACCTAGACATATTTAAGTCTTTCTAACCATTATAAACTCTCATGAGAACACCGCATCCCCTCAATTACATGAAATTACTCAAACATTTAGGCAGTCTTAAGTAGCTGGTAGGGTGTTGATGACTTGGCTAAAAAGGTAATATTTTGTTAGTGATTTTTCCCAATCTTTTAAATAGCTTTGCATAGTGTTTTGTTATTTGTATATTTATTTATTTTCACTTTAATTTTCTGTCAAACCAACATCTGTAGTCATGACAGTATAACATGCATAAAAAGCTATTGTCTTCTGCCTTTGATCGCCTCTTGAGGGGTCAATATCTAAGCTTCATACTCTGAAGTGACTGGATCCGTACAGTTCTCATCCCCTTTTCTTGATAGCTCACCCAACTCTCTAACCTCTATACTTCTGTGGCTGGGTCTTGAATTATCTTGATTTTTTGTGATGTGGAGATTCTCTAAGATGTCACCAATTTGTGAATAAGGCAACAGCAAATCTTTAAAAATTTAGTGTAGGAATTTAGAATGCCCCCTTGGCAAATTTTTAGTCTTGTCTCTAAGAGGAAGGTTAGAGCATGCCTTTATTGGTTCTTGGCATCTATACTAAGTGTTTTAAGTAACTGAGACTGGACAATAACTGTTACATCCTAAGAACAAGGACTTAAAAAGTGAGTGTGGGTGTGAAAATCTTTGCTGAGTGAGACGTTTTCCCAGGTTGCGTTCTGTGTTCTGTGAAGATTTTGACCATGTAGCTCCCAGTACTAGTTCCATAACTTCTTCTCAGTAGTTACATCCTGTGTTTATTTCTCTGCCTACTTACTTTTAATGTCTTGAAGTAGCATCCATTGCTTTTCATCTTGACTCTCACTCTCTCAGGGCTACGTGAACTACAGCCAACAGAACGGAGGACAGGAGCAGCACTGCTCTGGAAGGTTCGCTGCTATCCAGACCTCCCCATCCTCTTCTTCCATGATTAAATTCCTAAAGAAGCATTCAAGGGGCCAGTTTCCCTCAAGTGGGGTGTTTTCATCTCATTGTCAATCACTTGGACTAGTCTGTACCGTTCAAACCATTCTCATATCATTAGCAGGAATTTTGTTTTGATAGAAATCTGATTTAAAAAAAAAAAACATTCACAACAAAAGACCTCAGCATATTTTAGCAACAATTTTTCTAGGGGAACCATCCACCTTATGGAAGAAGTTTTGTGGAAAAGGAATTAAGAGTTGAGTCTTTGTACTCTATGAGAAACGTGGATGAGGGAGAAGCTGGGATTCAAACGCTGCTTCTTGTTTGCTTCTACACCTATCACTGTAAGTTATTAGAGCAAACATTCATTTATTCCTTAACTCATGTGTTGATGCATTCCATAAAAAAACTGTGAGGAAAGTGATTTACAACTTAAGGGAGTCGATTATTTGATGCTACTGTTGCATGCCATATTACTTGTGGATTGTGTCAAATATCTGAGAGTTAGCTGCATTTCTTGGCTGACTTTATACATGGACTACAAAGTCAGTAATAGTTTCATATTCTGTTTGTCTAAAGTCATATTCCCTGAAAGTAGAACCTGAGACTTGAAATTGAATAAAAAATATTTTTAAAATCCATTAAAAATATCCATAGGTTCAAAACTTTTCTACCATTCTGAATACAATGATGAAATCTGACATTCTACTTAGTCTCACCTGGGTTATGAACCAGTCCTTTGTCAATGTATTCACTCTGTATATACTACCCACCCATTAGTCACTTGATAGTTACTTCAGTTATCTAATCAGCTTTGGAAGTAGTGCAGTGATTGTATTCAAGTAACTTTGACTTTACTTAGTAGTAGTCTCAAGACACAAATGAAACAACGATGATAATTTGGAGAAGCTGTAGAGAAACTGTTAAATCCTTCCTTTGTATAAAAATAGGAATGTTCCAAAGTGATAGAAAAATAATGTCATAAGCTAAGGCTTCTAAGGCCATAGTAAATTATTATTTATGGTGTTATAAATTTCACTGTGGTTAACTTGTAAATTAAAACTTACAATAGCTTTGCACACACCTCCCACATGAATGCACTATAAATACAGTACTATCTTTAACTTGAGATATACTCTTCTAGATAAGGAGGGGCTACTGCATTATTCATTGAGGAAGTGTTTCAGCAGGAATGGAATAAGGGGAGCAGGTGCAAGAGATGAAGTAGTTAAGAAAGAATGTGGTTGATCTCTTCTGGAGAGTCAGAGCTGACAGCAAGAGAATCTCCGGATCATTTTTACACCATGGTGGTGTTCTCTTATGTTATAAGGTGAAGGGCTGGTCTACTGTGCCTTCTTGTTGTGACCCTGCTTGCAGGTTGCTGGGGAAGAGGACAACTATAAGTCATCAAGAGGCAACATTCTCAAGATTTGAGGTGATTGAATCATAGGTGGACACTAACAAAATATGCCACTAAGCTATATTTTCCAGGGCATCCATCTCCCTCAAAATGACTTATCACAATAATATTAAGCTTGGTCAGTATTAGATAAATTTAGGCTAAGCATTTTCATTCATGTTTGAATGACAAGAAGTCATATAAATACCAACATGTTCTTACACAAATTGCCCCATATAATTAGGTTCATTTTTAAAAGTTTTGGTTGTTAAATCCTGTTCCAAACTCATCATAGATTTTCTCTTACACTTCAGTGGATTATTGTAAATGCAGAGGAACTGAGAGCTGAAAAGGAATGTCAAAGCATAAAAAATTGCAGGAAGGTAAAGAAGGGAATTGCATAACTCAAGGTTGCAGTGATCATAACCACAGCACAGAATTCACTGGGGGAAGTGGTGAGAGGTTAGACTGAGAAGTGAAGACAGAGCCTCGATCATGAAGGCTCCTGAAATAGAAAATTAGTTGAATCATTGTCTTAAGGACAACAGATTTATTAGTTTCCTTAAGCTGTCATAGTAAAGTAACAACAATAACAAGATGTCTTACAACGAGAATGATTTATCCATTTGAAATTCTAGAGGCTAGAAATTTGACATTGAAGTGTCATCTGAGTTGTACTTCTCCTGAAGGCATTCAAGGAAATCCCCTGCTTGCCTCCTCCAGCTTTTGTTGGACACTGTGGGTCTTGGCTATGACAACACTGCTCTCTGCTGACTTCTCATAGCCTTCCGTATAACCTTATCTCCCTCTCCCTTATTCTTAACATGAGGTTAGTGATAGTCTCCAAGGCTTATTCCAAGAATCCAGAATAATCTCCTTAGCTCAGTGTTTTGAATTTCATCTGCAAAAACACTTACATTCATAAGTTCCTGGAATAAGGACACATAACTTAGGAGCAATCATTGATGTACTATAACTGGAATGTATAGACTATTTTAAATCAAGAGAATAACATGATCAAATTTAGTCTTAGGGGAAAATAAAAGTCTTACAGGAATGGATTAGATACAGTTAATTCTGAAAACAAGGAGACTTTATTAAGGCCTGGTTAACATTTCAAATGATCAATAATGAGGGATTGTATTAGTGTATTGGTGATAGGAAAGGCATGAAGTGGACTGAAGTATAATTTTCAGAAATAAAAGAAAGGTTAAGCATGTCTGGAAGATACCAGCATCTAGGGTGCTGGATAGTACATTTGCATGGTTAGGCACACTTTCATTGAGGTGGTCATATCTGTAGGAGGAACAGGTGTTGCATGAAATCTAAATGGTATTATAATTAAAAACCCAGAGCCAGATATCAGCGTGAAAGATGAAAGATCAGAAGAAACAAGCTACTAGAGAAACTTTTCACCACTACTGAATCCTCAGGCTGAATGGAAGACAAGACCCTATCTCCAAGAATCCTTAGACTGCAAACCTCTGAGTCCTCAGCCAAAAGGGGGCTCTAGCTGAAAAAGCCTATAGTTCCTGTCTCCTCATGCCTTACATACCTTTCTCTACCCAGCCATATCACTTCCTTCTTAGTGCTGGCATTAAAGGTGTGTGATTCCCAAGTACTGGGATTAAAGGTGTGTGCCATCACTGGCTGGCTCTGTTTCTCTCCTAGACTGTATCAATCTCATGCAGTCCAAGGTAGCTTTGAACTCACAGATTTCCAGATGGATCTCTGCCTCCAGAGTGCTAGGATTAAACATGTGTGCCACCACTGCCTGGCATCTATGTTTAATCTAGTGGCTTGTTCTGTTCTCTGATCTTCAAGCAAGTTTTATTAGGGTATATCACCACAAACAGGCTTGCTAAAACAAATGGTGTAGGTTCAGTTTGGCTAAGGCTCAGGAGGTATAAAGAACCAGAGGGATGCAATCCAGTATAGTTGTAATAGATCTCTCCAGAAGATGGCTCTCATACCATGTCTTTGCTTCCCATTTCTACCTTGTTTGGAAAAAGTCATTACTAGTTTACCACAATATAATACACTGACAGAAAAATACAATGTATTATTAATATACAACCTAATATATCTCTTTACAGACTGATACATCCATGTCTTCTAATGTAGTAGTTCTTTCCAGTCCTGCATCACTGGAGCATCATAGCATTGTTTCTGGACACCAGAATTCTGTATTCAGTAAGCAGGGAAGGAGGACATAGTTTATGCTATGTCTCATGGTTGTGCAATCTTTGGCAGCCTACTTATGACTTCTAGATGCCTGGACTTCAAGTGTGGCTGTACGATAAGCAAAAAGAGTTGTCTAAGACACATTCTTGTGCACCACCAATGCCATCTAAAAACATTTTCTAGAAAGGCTTGTTCCATTATATTGATCTCTATAAGTTGGAGAACTGGTCACATATTTGGGAGAGAACAAGAGAAACAAAATAAAGCAAAATTACCCTCAGCTTTCTTCCTGAAAGTATCACATGAAGGAAAGATGCAGGGAGGACAAAACCCCCCACATCTATTACTATTAACACTGTATTTGTGAATAAAACTTGTGTATGAATAAGCAATCATATTTTCTAGCATTCCCATGAAGTTAAGCCTTGATACAAGACTAAATCTCCAAAGGAATCTGGTCTGGAAATAGGTTCTCTTGGAAACATCTGTAGTGTATGCATTTTCCCAAGTGTAATGTGATTCTGCTTTGAAATCCCAGAACCTATGGCTTCTCCACAGGGTACTTCCCTGGGCACTGGGCCATTTTACATGTTCATGCAGAGGCAGAAGTCCCCAGAGAATCTTCTCATCCACAAATGACTGACAAGTCAAAAGGATAATATCCCAGCTTCCTTAGACCCAGACCATCTTTGAGGAATAATATGAATCTTCCCACAGTTTTCATTTTTCTCTGTCCTGCTTCACTGATTCCTTACTGCGTTTTCCTAGGACTGAGACCTACTTGAATGGCTTCTCTCTGGATTTTGGTTTCAGGATTTCCCTCTGAGGAGCCCAGTCCAAGCCAGAGCTCTAGAACAGATGTAGTTACTCCGTGTCCTGTTTCCCGTTGGCACCTGTAGGCAGCTCCGAGTTTTACTGCTGAGCCTTTCAATTCCAAACCTCCAGATGTCATTTCTAAGCTGGCAAGATTTCCTTCCTTTCAAGTTGAGTACATTCTCTTTTGGAAATCATGAAAGCATCACAGATGGCCTCGTGATATAAATAATTAGTGACAAAGATAATTATTGCTCATCTGTGATGAATCAAAGTTCTTTTATTTAGTCCACAACAAGCCGGACATAGTCATTACATTGCCCTAGGGGCTGAACAGTCGTACAGTTTAGAAGGTTGTCCTGTACTTTTGTCTCCTGGGGTCATGTGCTAAATATTTATCTGCAGTGTCCCTGTTCATATGCTCTCACACTATCAGTTTTCATGTTAATATTTTTCTTGGCAGTTGGTCACAGGTTCTGCAGTACAAACTACAGGCTTAATTTGTCAGAGCTTTACTTTTTGGTGATTTTCAATGCTCTTCATAAAGAAAAATTGCTCTTCTGATGGTTTAAGTAAGATATCCAGAAATGCAAAGCAAACCCTTTAACATCCTCTCATCGAGGTTGATGACCTCCGGCTGGTTTTAGTCTGTTTTACGGCAATCTCTATTTCATCATCCTCTCTGACCTTTACTGATTAAAGCTGGGATGATTATTCTTTATACCTCCTTGGCAATTTGGCCTCAGAAGTGCATCTACATAAACATTCTTGTATAAGCTTGTCAATGGACAGCACACTGAAGGAGTAAGAAACCCTCAGTGATGATCTATGTTCACCTTGATTTCTTCACAGCTTTGACCAAGTGTGTGAAATGTAACTCCTTAATCGAGTATCAAGAAAAGAAGGGTCATGATTTCCACATTTTAATTTAGGTACAAAATTTCATGACTGTCAGTTGTAGGTAGAACTCATCAGAACATACATCTCTGCCTTTGAAAAAAATCAATAATTAGTGATTGCATGGATGGTTAGCAATGTGTGATACTTAAATCAATGATAACAATATTAGCCCAGGACTTATTGGAAATTTAAAATATTGGTCCTACCTTGAACAATTGAACCTGAAACTCTGAGGGTAAGGCCCATCAATTTGATGTTTGTTTAAGTTTGAGACTTAATGGTCTATGACAAAACAAGTCAAGAACCATCAAGATAGTATGAGGGAGTGTATTTTACTAAACAAGACTTGATCTCTATCAAAATTAGTAAAAAAGTGGTTTTATGGTGGCCTTGCAAATGATTTTGACTTAAGACCTGGAAGAACTTTCAGGAATCTGCACTTTAATAAAGACCAGTTTGAGGAAGGTACCTGACCAGCTATTCTGCTTTCCAGAATGTAGTATGAAGTGAGGGTAAAAAATAACTAACAGATGGAGGAAAGGAAGAAAGGCCAGGGTAATGAAGAGATAAATAAAGCAAGAAAAAAACAGCTGCAGACCCTGTCAAACCAAAACAATAGAGTGGCCCTACTTAGTTAATACTTATTGATAGAATATGAACCCTACTGGAACAACTTAAAGGTAGTCCTTGAGAAGAGATATTGTATATTTTTTTAAATACATCGCTACCAGTAGAGAGCAGAAGCTAGGAAATATCATAGTTTAGTTTCCTACTGTTATGGAGCAAAGGGCAGGCTATACCAAGTGCAGATAAAAGCTGCATCAGAAAAAAACACAAGACCCTCTTTCCTACTATTATCTCAAAGAAGCAAGCCATGCCTTTGAAAAAACTACTAGGAATGTAGTAGGTTTGAATTCCAAAACAGATACCATGTCTGACTCATCCCTGCTGCTCTGCCATCTTATAGTATGAGCATCACAGCATGGTTATAAATGGAAAAGAGAACTTGGAATTTTTACAAGAACTTGTCTAAATGTAAAGGATGTGACAGTTTTAAATATGTCCATCAACAGTACCCCTTTCAAGATGTGGAGGCTGGTTTCCTCTCTGATTTCCCAGGCTCAGTGAACTCTCTAGGAGAGAGAATGTGGTGGAAGTAATGCCATGTGCAATGGTGAGGTCACAGGAGGCATGTACCTTATGTCTTGTCTCTTACCTAGCATCCCTCTCTAGCTTCTCTCTCTCCTTTTCAATTATTTTAATTTTTGAGAACCACATATGTGAGCACTGCATTTGCATAATTCCTTCCTTCCTAAACTCCTTTTATCCAGGTTCCCTTCCAAATTCGTGATCTCTTCTTTAATTATTATTGTTACACACACACATACACAAACAAGTACACACACACACAGTGTGCATATATATGCACACATGTATATAATCTACTGAGTTCATTTAGCTTTGCTCCTGTGTACATGTGTCCTGGACTGACCACTTGAGATTGGACAATATACATGGGAGTGCATCACTGGAGGAGAATGAGTCTTTCTCTCTAAGCAGGGATTGATCACCTACAGCTCTTAATTTAGTGATGGGATTATGTGTAATTTTCCCTGTTCACTCTGGCAAGTCAGTTGGCATTGTCATTATGGTGATCTTGTTTAGGCAACCATATTGTCGATAGTTCTGGGTTACCTCCTTCTATATAATATGTCCTTAACTATTCTGTCAGATGCCAGCAGTGCTGTAAGAACATTCAAGCAGTCTGTGAGAAAGCCAGAGACTATGGATTTGTTCCAGATTAAGATACATCAGGTTTGACCAGCCAAGACCACCTGAAAGGTCTCCAGTGACACCATGGCCCAGATGATCCAACATCCAGAACCGTCTCAAGGCAACTGGCTCAGATAATACACCCTCACGAACTACTCCATAATCCTAAAATGTTCTTTGTGTCCCCATAAGGTACAGCGGCCCCCTCCAGCAGGAAGTAGTAAGAGAATCTACGCCCTAATTCCCTAATATACCAAGCTGGCTTTGGAGATGGAATGGGCTCACTCCCTCTCTAAACCCAGACATATTCCTAAAATAAAAGGATAAAAGATTCTTTTGTCCCATATCACAAGAGCCCTCTGGTATGGGACAGAGAAAAAAACCAATATTTTTATTTAAAACAGGTTAATTATAAATGCGATCTCTTTCTAAAAAAAAGGGGGGGATATGATATAGATATATAGGTTATTAAGATATAGAAATGATAGGATAAAAGGGTAGATTAATGAATCTACTTTTAAAGAACAACAACTTGTTTAAAATGTTTTACATTGGTATAGATTTTAGTTTATGTTTAAAATGTTTTACATTGATATAAATTTTAGTTTATTGATACAAACTTAAAGTTTTGTTATACTGTGTGTATATTTCTACTTTTGTTTGAGGTATGATGTTTATGTAACTCATTTAAAATTGTAATAGATAATTAAAATTAGATTAATAACTAGTCATCTATGATAATCACATTTGTAGCCATGTTAGTTAAGTCTTCTAGGTATACATAGATATATTTCAGATAAAAAGGTAATCTTCAAACACTTCAGAGACCTAGAAAATATGGCATTTAAATAACTTAGAATTCTGTTGATGTGAGACACAATTGCTCCTGGCTGCACCAATTTGATCCCGAGAGAATGTTGGACTTCTAAGACATTTCCATTTGGAAGTTTGTCTTCTTGGTACAAAATGGCCTACTGGGCAAAGAACTGCCCTTGCCTTGACTGCTGACAGTACGAATGCAATGCTGTCCTTTCTGGACAAGCGGGACACAAGGAAAGTGACCACTGTACTCTGCCAAGACAGGGTAAGATGGTCTTTCAGAATTCCTGCTTCTGAAAATGGTCTGTCAGATACTCTAGGCCTGTAGCCAATTTAAATGCACCAACAATGCTGAGAAACATTAGGTGACTGTCCAAGCTGTCAGCTGTCTCGGTCTACTCTTGCAAGATTACCGAAAGTTGCTTGCATCCATCTACCATTTCTCAGGTACCATTATATTCCTTCTCAGGTCTTTGATGTGGTTGAAGACTAGATAGTTGTAATTTCCTCAGTTATGATAAAAGATAAGTTAGATATAAAACCTTAAACTCACAAATATAAGATAGATAGGATATCTTCTTTAATATTGTAACTGTAATTCTTGCTCGATAATTGTTTAGTTATATGTAATTTTACTATGTTAAAGTTAAAACCTTCCTTTTTGAAAAAGAAGAAAAGGGGAAGTGCTGTGGGATGTTCTGACCCATCCAGCAGGTCAGGTTATTCGTGGGTCTCGAGCCAGGAAATACCTGAAAGAAACCATGGGGAGAAAGGGAAAACGAAGCCAAGCGCAAATGAGACACTGAGTCAATCTGAGTAGCGTCAAGGCTCCGTTTATTAACTGAATTGCTGATGCTTTTATACAGGGCTTTAAGCAGGGAGGGGGCAGAGAAAGGAGAGTGGAAAATTTTCAGAAGAAGTCAGAGTGGTGGGGGGTGGGGGGAGGCGAGGTCTCTTTGGTCCAAGGCTCTGCAGCTGGCCAATTACTGTTCAAGGCTATATCTAAAAGTACACTTCTTAGTTAGGCCAAGGTAGTCCTGCTTTTGCAAGTCTTGCAGTTAGCCAAGGATGTCCAGTTTTTTGCAAGCCTCCAAGCAGAAATACAAAGCATGACAGTCCTGAGTCAAACCATCCTGGGTCAGTCTCCAACAATGTTCTGTATGACAAATATGTTAATAAATAAAGCACTGATTGGCCGGTAGCCAGACAGGAAGTATAGGTGGGACTAACAGAAAGGAGAATTGAGGGACAGGTAGGTGGAGAAGAGACTGCCAGCCACCCCCAGGACAAGCAGCATGTAAAGATGCCGGTAAGCCACAAGCCACGTGGCAAGGTATAGATTTATAGAAATGGGTTAGTTTAAGATATAAGAACAGGGGGCTGGAGAAATGGCTTAGAGGTTAAGAGCACTGACTGCTCTTCCAGAGGTCCTGAGTTCAATTCCCAACAACCACATGGTGGCTTACAACCATCTGTAATAAGGTCTGGTGCCCTCTTCTGGTCATACATGCTGTATACATAATAAATAAATCTTAAAAAAAAAGATATAAGAACAGTTAACAAGAAGCCTGCCATGGCCATACAGTTTATAAGTAATATAAGCGTCTGAGTGGTTATTTTATACATGGGTTGTGGAACTGTGGGGCTTGGTGGGACCTGGAGAGAAGCTCTCCAGCAACATATAATGTTCTGTATGCATTTTGTCCTTGGTCCTGAGGCAACTCACACTAAGCCAAATTCACTGTTTATATATTACCTTAAATCTTTTAACCACACTTAAGAGATGTTTTCCTGTCAGTTCATAAAATTGTTACAAGTAACACATGTGTCTTGCAGTCAATGAATAGCTCAGGAACCACAGCAAGAGACATGAGGGTTGTTCCTCCCTCCACTAGCTTCCACTAAGTGGTATTTTCCCTGAACTTGTCTACAATGTTGCTTTGCCTTTTAATTGATAAAATGGAACGACTTACTCGATTGATGAGTCTGTCATACATAGCTAGCCCTCTCTTTTCCCCATGTGAGAACAAGTTTGAATACACAGAACACTGTTCCAGTTTGCTTCTCCACACAGTAGACTTTATAACGATGTAACCACAAAACAGATGCCTATGGTAGTTCAGAAATGAGTATGTCTGGGTTTAAAATGCAATGTTTGTAGTGCAATAATAGGAAAGCCTACGTGTGTGGTGGGGGGCAGCATTTGGAACAATCTATCATTATCTAATGTCTTACTGATTTGTTCAAATTTCAATTTGTGAGACTCTTCCTCAGTGAGTTCCCAACTGTAGTTCAAAGTAAGACATTTCTTAGTGACAGGGTGTTTTGAAAACTTCTTCTCTCCTCAAAACCCACTTGGAAATCCTTATTCTCTCTCTTCTTGCCCAATCTTCCTCCGTTTTCATTTGTACTCATAGTAAATTCATTCAGACAATACTAGTCCATAATAATTAACACTATACTTTTCCATCATGAATATTACTCTACATGAATAGTCACTCTCAGGTGCTTTTGGTTGAGCCTCATTAGTGGAAATAATGGTATTTTTGGTAAAGACAGAGTTTGGTTCTTAAAAATTCAAATGAGCAGCTGATTTTAATGACTAGCAGAGATCACAGTATTGGAAGTAGAGACGTTTGAATGCAAGAGTCTCACTTTTGAAAAAAAAAATAGACCTCTGAGTCTAAAACCTGGCTCTAATGATTATTAATGGGCAAAGAGTCAGGAAGCACAGCCTTTACGCTGTAAGCTGCACTATAGAGGAGTGCACAGAAATGGAAATGCACTCCTCAGTGCAGTGGAAATTGCTGTGGGAAATGTGATCCTCAATGCAGTGGACATTGCTGTGGGAAATGTGATCCTCAATGCAGTGGACATTGCTGTGG
>CABHPQ010163968.1:59662-83640 GCA_902168405.1 Peromyscus aztecus
CATTGCTGTGGGAAATGTGATCCTCAATGCAGTGGACATTGCTGTGGAAATGTGATCCTCAATGCAGTGGATATTGCTATGGGAAATGTGATCCTTAATGCCATGGGACAAATGAATACCTGCTGAAGAAAAGTGGGAGAGTTTAGTCACAAAACTATCCCCAAGAGCCACACCTTCTTCCTCCTATGGAGGAATGGCCCGGGTGGAGATGAGAGTTCAGTATCCCCTGGCATGCTGCTCATTCCAGTCAGATCTGGCTGCTCCCCCATTTACTAAGGCCACCCTTTTATAGAGAACCTCTTTAATGATTCAGGAATTGACTTTCTTGGGAAATCCTCTTTCCTCTGTCTGCTGGTGCCTCAAAGAAGCCATTTTCAACTAGTGGTTATTCGATTCGAAGGGCAAAAACCTGGTGTCCTCCCCCAAGGGGAATGATGTCTGGTGTGTTTTTCACTTTTCATAACAACTCCTGGGAACACAGTGACCCTGGACATCAACAAAAGCCAGGTCAGTTTGTTTGTTTGATTTTATATCTTTCTTTTCTCAGAATCTCTTCCTTCACTCCCTTAAAGTAACAGCTCAAAGTTTTATAGATTCAAAAATTAGCTTCATGTTCCCATGACTACACTGTGTCTAATATCCTTAGAAAACCTAATCTTGTTCAATCCAAGTAAATCTAGTCACTTCTGTTTCAAACTCTGTTAGGCTTCTCCCCTCTCTCTACACATCCCTCTTCTGAGTTTAGATATTGGGAGACCGGGCAAAAATTTCTGGTGGATTATCGCCCTCTGTGCACCCACAAAGGAAGTGTTATGTAAGGGTTTGGGTGCAAATGATTCGATGCTTCCATGCTTCCCAAATGGGCACAGGATAGAGAGTACTAATGAGGCCTTGGTCCCAACAAGAACTCACCCTTACCTTTGGAAATCCTCGAGGCTCTCCCAGTCGCAGTCCACAGCAACAGTGGAGCTTTTCTGTCAACATCTGTCCATCACGGGCGTTCCTCTCTCTCATCCTGATGCTCTGCTACCTTGAATAAGAACTCTTGTTAAATTGGAAAGAGCTTTAACTTATGAAAACATAACAAAACTTCTCTGATGGTGGTTGAAAATGCATAAATAAGACAGTCTCGTGTATTTGCATCAAACACTCATCCTCTTTTTTTCTAGGAGATCTCTTGCTCATCTTCAGGTGAAAATGTTTGATTACTTTTCTTTTTATTGGTGTGGAAAATAGAAAGAGAGGCATGTTTTCTGCACTGCCAGGTTTCAGAGCTCTTGCTTATGTCAGTCATAGAAATAAATCTTCCAACTATTTTCATGAATATTTACACCCACATAGCAGCAAGTAAAAGCCAAGGTTGTGACTTTCTAGACCAAGGTCAAATGAATTAACCGATAACAACAGAATTCAACAGCAAAATCTCATTTGATTTTTGACTCTAATAAATATTTTGAATGGATCCCCTGCTGTAGTGTCAGCGGGGAACTTTGTGAAGAGTAACAGGAAAACGCTTGACAGGTCCCAGAATCTGGAATTGGAATATTGAAAGGGGTTTCAACACTGCGTGCATCTCAGTACCTGTTCAGGTAACAGCAGCTTTTCAGAAAACAAAGTCCATCTTAATTCACATTGACTTGAATGGTTGTTTCTGTGTTTTAATTATTAAGTAACTTGGCGAGGCAGTACTATAATAACGAATAAATTGATGGGAGCTGAAGAGATAGATCAGTAGGTAAGAGTGCTTGCTATACACATATGAAGACCTGAGTTCACATCCAGCACACATATAAAAATATCGATCAGCAGCTACACACCTACAACCCCAATACCAGTACCATGTATATGGGGAAGGGCACTGGGGACAAGAAGAATGCAGGATGATGCTTGCTAGTCTCACCTTGGCTCTAGGGTCAGTGAAAGACCCTGTGTCTTGTGTATGAGAAATCAGGCAGAGAGTTGATAGAGAACATCCACATCCATTATTCCTCTGACTTTAATAAGCATGTTCCCAGGTCCTTTACCAGCATGCACATGTACACAAACAGCAATCCCGAAGGGAGGTCACAAGCTCCTTTTAAGCAGAGTTAAGGGAATTCCAGGGAGGAAGGGTTAATCTGCTGCTGATTGGTGGAGGAACAATCAGTCTGTTTGTTTGATGTGTGGGAGGCTGTAGTGGTTAGTGGCCCATTGGTGGGGGTGGTGGGTCTAGTGTCTAGGGGCTTGTTGATGAGAGGGTAGGGAAAGCTATCTTTAACTAGCAGAAGTCTGCGGCATCCTCTGAGCCAGCAGAAGGGGCTTTTGGGGTGCCTGCTGAGCCGACAGGAGGCTGAGGGGCACCTGTTGATTGCCCTAATTGTGGTTTTCCTGAGAATTTCTTGCTCGGCTTCAGCCTGTTCAAGTGAACCGAAACTAAGGCCTGGTCCATGTCAGGGCTGCTAGGGGAGCCTGTTATGGCCCTGCTTTGGCTACTCCATCCTCTCAATTGCACAGTCTGCAGGCAAATCAAATGGTTGAATAAAATCTTCTCTAGGTGGCTCAGTTGGACTAAACCTCTTCCAGGCAGTTCATCTGGTTGATGCCTCTTCCAGGCTGCTTGGCTGGCCTCTGCTTCTTTCAGGAAGCTTGAATTGTTAGAATTATCAGTCTTTTTTTTGTGGCTTGATTTTTCTGTGAGTGACTCCTCAGCTCACTTTACTATTTACTCTTGCGAGGGAGGAACCTAGTGAACCTGGTCAGTTTCAGGGACTTCCTGAAGCTATATTGAGTTGTTTACCTTCTGTTTTAAGGCTCCACCCTGTAGAATAGAATGTTTCCTTCTCCAAGGAAACTGCTGCACAAAAGAAGGTGAATCGGATGCCAGCAAATAGTTGCAATACAGGAGGCAGCAACATAAACACTCAGAAGAAGCAATGGCAGATCAGGGAGCCAAACTGCTCTTCCTGACCTCATTGTGTCTGGGTCAGCTACAAGAAAGTAGCACCTACTTTGAAGGCCAGATTTCTCTACTTACTTAGTCCACTCTGGAAACCCTCACAGAGGTACCTAGGGATGCCATTCTTTGATTATTTTAAATACCATCAAATTGAAAAGTCTAAACATTACATCTTCCACACACTAATTCACTGTAAGATTTGTTATATTAATACACATGTTGAGGTTTGGTATACCCAAAGGTGCAAATATCTTTTGGCATCTTGTAAAACATCTCCTGTGGGTAACAGGAAGCTATTGTTCTATATAAAAGTATAAATTAACTCATAACAATATAGTATTCAACTTAAGCGGCATTAAGTCAAAAGCCTCTGCAGAGGAGGTTGCTGGGTAGAAGGGATGTGCAGACTTCCTTAGTCATACACGTAATGTGTTCATCAGCATTCTATTTTATATTTTGTGTCTCTCATATCTTGAATAAGAATTCCTCAACTTTCATTCTGTAAACATATATGCTTATATATTTCTTCTAAGTTTATTAGCTTTAACTTAAAAATTTTTAAGTACTTAATGCCGCTTAAGTTGAATACTATATTGTTATGAGTTAATTTATACTTTTATATAGAACAATAGCTTCCTGTTACCCACAGGAGATGTTTTACAAGATGCCAAAAGATATTTGCACCTTTGGGTATACCAAACCCTGTACTGTAGACACTGTGTGCTTTTCCTTTATATTCTATGACAGTTAATGATTTGAAACTTGACATGATGTATAATCACCTGGTAGGCAAATCTCTGGGTATGTCTGTGAGGGAGCTTTCAGACTAGGTTAACTGACATGGTGTGTCTCACCCTAAATATGAGTCAAACAACTCCTTGGGCTGGTGTTCTGACTAAGGACAAAAAAGAAAGCCAGCTGAGCATCAGTATTCAATTTTCTCTGCTTCCTCGTGGCAGATTCCATATGACAAGCTGCCTCAAGCTCCCACTGCCATGCCTTCCCCACCATGATGGATGATAGCTTTAACTTGTGAGCCCAAATAAACTGTTCTTTCTTTAAGTTGCTGTTGTCAGGTATTTTATCTCAACAATAAGAAAAGTAATTAATGCTTATGATAGTTTTTAGTGTAAGCTAGGAAAAACGAGAGATTAACAACATAAAACAATAAAGTAGAATAATTATGACACTATACAGTAATAAAAATTATATCAATGTGATTTCTCAAATAATCTTATTCTGTACTTTACCTGACTTTGGGATGATGTGACAAAAGACAGTATTTATTTGATGAGATGAAGGGAGATATATTGTAGCATTAGTCTACCACACAAGGTTACTTGAACACATAACTGAGATATCATGACAGTCACTCTAATTATCGAGATGGCTGCAGAGTAACCAACAGAAAGGAGTGTATGCAACATGAATATACTGACAAAGGAATGATTCATGGTCTGGGTAAGGGAGGATTGGGCATGGAGAAATTTCATCAAACAATTCAGAATGTGTTGCAGTTTAAAATTCATAGATTGTTTATATCTCAAAATTTCAATATAATATTTTCAAATTAAAGTTGGCCACAGGTTGCTGAAAAACACAAGCAAATCTGTGGGTAAATGAGGACTACTTAAACCAATTTATTCAGTGTCATTTGTTGACCATTCCAGTATTTCAACACTGACTTGTGACCTTACTTTTGACTACTTAACATTAACCAGAACTCAAGAAACTATAGCAGAGAAGAACTTCATTATTCCCTAAAATGTCTTTTTAAACACATTCTGGTTCTTGCTAGAGTTTGAAATCAACTATGAGTATATAAAGATCTGAGTCAGATGGATCTCAGAATACCAGCTTTATTGCTGGAGAGAAACTAGATTGATAAACAGGACCTAACTGTTTAACAACAATGGAATCTTTACCTGCAGACTATTTAATTGTTTAACTACAAGCAAGTAAACTGCAAGATGCTTTTCAAGGTTGTATTCTAGAGCATATTAGGCACATTTTGCTTTACAGTACCCCTATAACTAGAAATCCCAGTAGTAACAGAGTGGACTGTTACCCTGTTATAGGCACCTCACAAGCTTTCAAAAATGCAATGTTTGCTGTAGCTTTTCTGTTAAGACCTGTCTAGAGTCTGCATTGATCCTCCACTGGTTTAAAAATGATCCCAATTTTAGTCACTTAATGCAAATATATTATTTTACAGTACTTAAGGTCAGAAATCCTAAAATCTAGAAGTTGTCAGAGTTTCTTTCTAGGGTATCTGGGAGAGAATGCATTCCCCTCCCCTCATTTTCACCTTTAAGGTCATCTGAGGTCCTTGATTTGTGGAATAATCCCTCTGTTATTCAGTCTTCTCTATTCTCTGTTTCAATTTTTTTCCCCTTTTGAAACTCTTGGTTTAGGGACCTGATCACATTTTCTCTAATATTTTGTAAAACCTGCTATTTTTTCTGCCAAATAACTAGTTCCTCCATAAAAGAGAATCATTAAAAATTACCTAAAACCACAGAGTATAGGATAAAGAACACAACTCTAACTTCTTCCACCAATTACTGTTTCTAGTGTCATTGAAAATTAGCAGCTGAATACTGGTTACCAGGTGGCCCTGGTTCACTCCTCATTGGTGGTGTAGGCCCACCATGGACAAAGAGATTTGAAATCTACGTCCAAACACCACAGAGCATAGATCTTAGCAGGCAGGATTGAAGGAAATTTCAGTGTCATTAGAAAGGGCCACACAAGAACATGTTGATTCTGAAAGAACTTGACTGTGACATCGGCTATCTCACACACAAAAGCATCTCTTCATGTGCTGTATTTCCACGAATATATTCATTCTGCTAAACTTAGAATGTTATATCCCAGAGTGATATCAATGTTAGCTATCATTTATCATAATTCTAAAGAAGATATTGTTAGGATCCCGAAAGGAATCCAAGAAACCAATTTTCTCCCAGGAATCCAGGGAGTTTCTGAAATAAAGCCTCATGCAAATCAAAATTTAATCAACTACTCCCCCACCTTACCACTGGAGAAAAATTAAGAGGGTAGTTTGTCAAGAAAAGATTGTACAGTAAACTCAACACTGAATGTTCTGAGCCTGCAGTACCCAGGGGTTGATCTCAAAACTGCCCTTACTGTTAAGAAAATTGGCAAGAGACTTTATGAGATATTATACCATTATTAACTATTATCTACTAGTTCAACTCAGATTTTAAACTTCAAGCAATAATATAGGATCAGCACGGTTCCTCCCATACCCATCCTGTCAATAAAAATGTCCATAAATTTAATAGCTCCGGTCAGCTCTTTATCCAACTCATTAGACACCCTGCTATGCCGCATCATTAAAAATCATTTTATTTCAAAAAGGCAGAAATCTCTGAATGTGAATGGGAAATTTGCAAACCAATGATTGAGTACAGATGTTTGTGAAGGTGCTAAGAGATTTAACCCCCCAGCCCCCACCCTGTGTTTGTATGTGTGTGTGTGTGTGTGTGTGTGTGTGTGTGTGTGTGTGTGTATTAGCTCCATGATGAAAACATAAGGTTTCAGACAGTACAAATTAGGACAATCCGTCTTGTTTCCTGGGAAATCAGCAGTGTCTTTCCCACACACAAAAAAAATGGTAGAGTATGGATTTTGATTTCCTTCCTCTTTATTCTTCACAGGGATGCAATTTCTTTCTTTACCCCAAAGACCTTTCTCTCCTTTGATGTTCCTGGTGCCTGCCCTTGTTCTTTCCTGATGGAAGGATTGCCTGGGGCCTGAAATGATTCTAATTCCCAGTTGCTGCTGTAGCATCTGCCTTCTTTCTTAAACCATCAGTGAGACTGGAGATTGGAGGACAGGGGAAGAATGGCCAGCGCTCTTCTTGATCTTTAGCCTCCTCCTCGGGCGCCTTTTCTCTTTCCTCACCTTGCACACAAATCTCTCCTTTAGATCCTGGACGCTGAAAGAAAACACTTTAAAATGTAGGCAGAGTTTTTCCAACGCTGTCGCTTTTCTCTTTGTGCTGCTTCTTCCTGGGGCCGAACAGCACTGACTGCTCATTAGCGAACGCACCCGGGTCACTTTTCACGCAGTGGTATTTTATCATTGTGTTGCTTTCATCTCTTGTGTCATGTTAGGTATTTATCAGAATAAAGAACTCTGCTTACAAATATTTTGCAAATAGAAATCAAGAGACCTAAATTTAAAATTATTTGGGAAATGTGAAGTTTTATTCATAGAATGAAAAGATTTAGGGGGATTATGTTATAGTGATCAATGTCTCTGCTTCGATATTTAGAAAATACTCTGTCATAAACTCATACTGATATACTAGATGACTATAAATATATTTTTATATAATATAAATATATATAAACATATGCTAATAGTTATTATCATTACAATATTAATAACTAATAAAACACAGTTACTGTTTGCAGTAGAACTACTTTATTATTAGTGAAATCAGGTTGGAAAATTCCCAAACACACTGCTAGCCATGAAGCAAGGGGCTAGAGATGGCTCATTACTGTCACGGACTGATTTCTTCAGAACATAGGCCCAGATTTTCTCTTCTTCTCTGTCATACAACTGGCAATTCCTCCTATCAAGAGGCCAGATTCATTTCTCCAACATATTATTATTACCATTAATTTGATGCTGTGGGTTAAACCTGGGACCTCAGCATGTTAAGCATACAATGTAGTGCTGAACCCCTAGACTGATGTCCCTAACTCTTAAATCTCAGTGAAGAGGTATGACATTTTATTTGACTGAAAAATTTCAGCAAAGGTCTTGTCCTTGGAATAATAATTTGCTCTCTCCCGGGGTACTGTAAAAATTACCTTGAAATGCTGGATTTAAGTGCTCAGTCACAGCCTTGGGTGAAAGTTGTTCTGTACTACATTGGAGACTAAGTATGTAAAAGTCTCTTGTTTCCAACTAATGAGGGATAAATTGGAAAGTTCAACCTAGTCAAAGTATCACCAGAAGCTTGTGATTGCACCAAAGTAAAATAATGGAAATATATCTCAAGCTGCTACTATATAGTATACTCCTGTATAACAAACTATCCCAAATTTAGTGATTATAATGTAGATATTTCTAGTCCTCATGATTTTGAGGCTGCTGGGTTTGGAGGATCTCTGCCAGACTCAATTTTGTGTGTAGTAAGACTGTAGGTGGAGCTGCGACACTGGGGAGAGCAGGTCCTGCACCTCGCCTGCTCAGCACAATAGTGCCAACCCTGTTGGCTCCCAAGTTGTGAGAATGGGAAAGTCGTTCCTATTACTTATCTGTCGTGTGGCAGAATGGACAGGGGAGAGACACCCTCCTCCACACCCCACCCTACCCTGCTCATCAATGTCTGAGGCAGGTGGGAGAGCTGGCCCTGACATCATAAAAGCATGAGAGCTACTCTGCCCCTCATCAACTGCAGCACTGGGGAAAGTGGCCGCTATGCCTTGCCTGGGAAACACAGTAGACCCGGGCCTGAAGGTGTAGGTGTGGGAGAACTGGCCCTGCCCCCTGCTCATCTCTGCAAGGGGTGAACTAGCCAGGGCAATGCAGGAGAGCGCACCCTGGTGGTAAGGACAAGGGAGAGCTGGCAGGCTGACCAACCCTGCAACTACCCAGACCCAGAACCAGGCTTATGAGTTGACCCACCCCAACACCCACCGCATCTGTGATCTGCTGGATCATGGGAAGGGACCAGTCCTGCAGAGCCAAAGCTACAGGATCTCCATGACACAGGGCAACAACAAGATAACCAACAGGAGTTCCAGTGGGGACCCAGCACTGACAGTGCAGCAGAAACCAGAGGCCTGGAACCAGACCAATAACTCTGCAGTGAGCACTTGCAAGTAAAGCTATATGGATAAACGGGTTTACTGCATGACTCACTGTGTCACACTGCAGCTGCCATGACGAGATTGATTTTTCTTTTTTTTTATTCTCTTAAATTTTATTTGGGCAGGGGGAGTTGCATTGAGAGAGGGCTGATATGAAGGGACAGGGAAATGAATGGGATGCAGATGCATGATGTGAAAGACACAAAGAATAAATAAAAAAGAAATGTGGTGATGTATTGTGTACCCCCAATATATTGTGTATCCTAATAAACTTATCTGGGGATCAGAGGACAGAGCCAGCCACTAGATTAGACATAGAGGTCAGACAATGGTGGCACACACCTTTAGTCCTATCATTTGGGAGGCAGAGATTCTTCTGGATGTCTGTGAGTTCAAGGCCACACTGGGCACAGAGCCAGGCATGGTGGCACACGCCTTTAATCCAAGTACTGGAAAGCACATATGCCTTTAATCCCAGGAAGTGATGTCTGGGTAGAGGAAGATATATAAGGCATGAGGAAACAGAAACTCTCTCTTGAGGCTGAGGATTTTATAGAGGTAGATTGTGCCTGGCTTGTTCTGTTTCTCTGATCTTTCAGCTTTCACCCCAATATCTGACTCCAAGTTTTTTATAAGAGCGTTTAGCAATTTGTGTTACAAATAAGACTGTAGGTCGGTTCAGATCTGGTCTACAGCGCTCATCCTTAAGAGAGTGTCTTCTAGAAGTCTCTCCTGATGGTGAAAGGTAGGAGTACAGAAAGTTAAGCTCCACCATAGGAATATATTTAAAGCTACTTTTATGAAGTATGTGTACTCACATTCCATTGGCTGAATGCCTTCACATGACCAAACTCGACATCAGTGTTTTGAGGTACACACTCCCTTTACTTTACTGAAAAGAACTATAGATGCACAGAATGTATTTCTAGGAAGAGGACGGACAGTGGGGAGACACTAGTGTAATGTATGTGGCTGAAACTAAATAAATGTGTTTCTCTAGCCGTAAGCCAATACTTTGCTTCATCACCAAATGCATAAAACTGGCCATGTTTTAAGCAATATCAACAATAAATCATGTGAAAAGAAATATAATTAAATCATAAGCAGTGCATATTCTAGATGATAATACACTAAGTTGTTTATAGCCTTTTTTACTTCTTTTCAGCTGAATTAGAAAAAAAATATTGGATTTGAAATGCAAACTGGAAACAGCTTTAATACCAGTTCATAATTAAAAAAAAAAACTCTGTTCATGTATTATTTTTCTGCTTTTAAGAATTGTCTTCGAGGACTGGAGAGAGGGCTCAGCCACACTAAAGGCTAGATTCACAATCAAAAATATAGGAATTGCCTTTGAGATTTAAAAAAAGTCTTTGTTTAAATGTGGTAGTATTGTGTTCCCAAAATATTGTGTACCCTAATAAACTTATCTGGGGTCAGAGAACAGAAAAGCCACTAGATACTTAGGATAGGCAGTGGTAGCACAGGCCTTTAATCCTAGCATTCCAGAGGCAGAAATCCATCTGTTCAAGGATACAGCCAAGCATAGTGACTCACGCCTTTAATCCCAAAAAGCGAGCCTTTAATCTCAGGGAGTGATAGCAAAAACAGAAAGATATATAAGGCGTGGAGACCAGAAACTAGAAGCATTTGGCTGGTTAAGCATTTGACTGGTTAAGTTTTCAAGCTTCTAGCAGCAGTTCAGCTGAGAGCCATTCCGATATGAGGACGCAGAGACTTCCAATCTGAGGAAACAAGATCAGCTGAGAAGTTGGCCAGGTGAGGTTAGCTGTGGCTTGTTCTGTCTCTCTGATCTTCCAGTGTTCACCCCAATACCAGGCCCTAAGTTTGTTTTATTAATAAGAACTGTTAAGATTCCTGCTACAGTTTAGTTTAAATAAAAGATACTATTGGTTAAAGTAGCTCGTAGTATTGCTCTTACAAGTACAGGAGTAGCATGAGTTTACTGACTTTCAAAAAGCCACATTTCCTTAGGTCTTTCAGTCACATTAGTCTAAATCTAAATTCTGAAGGGAAATTAAACTTTGTTATAGACTCGGTCGCGGGCCCCTGCCCTGACCTACTGTATATGCTTTGCCTCTGACCTGCAATGCCTTGAGCTAGACAAGGAGTCTCAAGCGAAAATAAAACTCTTAAAAACCATGTGCTGGTCTCTAGAATGTCCTTACTATTCCAGATGACCTAGAACCTGATACCGAATGCTGACGTTTTTAAGGCACCTTGGGACAAAAATATTAACAAAATGTAGGATCCCATCAGCACTCTCTTCAACCACACACTTGGAAGCCCTGAGCGAAGAAAACAGATCTTTAGTTACTATGCATGCTAAACTTACACATTTCAACATCCCTCCCACTCTTGGGGAACTTTCTTGCCCCTCCTCTTACCTTTAATTTTCTCCTGATAAAGTCTCATTCCTCTTCTTTCCACATGAAATACTGGCCTACATTCTTGGATGTGCTTTACATGATCATCATCTAGTTTGAAACAAAATAAGAAGAGACTTTCCTTCAAGCAATTTACTTCTGATTGAAAACCAAAAATGAAAGGAGCTTGCTTGGGATGGAGGTAGGAAGTAAAGGAATACAGTGGATAAAATTCAAAATGGCCTGCTGCTTACTGCATAGCAGTGGATACAAACCAGCAGTAATTGACCTGTCATTATCTTGCCACAGAGCTGATTATTTTACTATTGTTTTATGTTGACTTCATAATGAAATTCCCTCGTTTTTTCTGTGTCATGTTATTTAATCCAACAGGATGGCTAATTAGAATAAAGGCATTGCTAGCTCATTTGTTACAGTACACATTTCTGATGCCTGTTTCTTTTTTTTTCCCTCTTGGTAGTTGCAGACTAAAAGGTAGAGTTCTGCAATTAATTTTAAGAGCTTCTAGGAAGTCCTGTACACAGCAGAACTCAAATGCCAGTATCTCACAAAAGAACTCCTCACAGCTGTTTAATTTCTTCTAGAATAAACTATTGTGTACCTACAAATGGGCATACATATTGTTCTTCTGGCAAACAGGGTTTATGTAGATTTGAATTTTACTCTAAGTCATTCTTAAACTACATATTCGTTTTTATATCTGTTCTTTTATTCTAACTCACTGTTTGAAGGTCTAGGATGTTACCTTCATTGGTTAAGAATCAAGCTTTTCTCCAGTGCCATCCTATATCAATCACTAGTTCATTTCTACTTACTTATTTTCCCATTTCCTTCCTTCCTTCCTTCCTTCCTTCCTTCCTTCCTTCCTTCCTTCCTTCCTTCCTTCCTTCTTTCCTTCCTTCCTTCCTTCCTTCCTTCCTTCCTTCCTTCCTTCCTTCCTTCCTTCCTTCCTTCCTTTCTGTCTCTCTTTTTCCTTCCTTCCCTTCTTCATTCCTTCCTTCATTCTTTCTTCCTTCCATTAGTTTTTTTTTTGGAAGCATAACCCTAGGCCATGAGCATGTTAAGTGCACACTCTACCACTGACACATATATGTAGCAAGATCATTCCTTTAGTTTTGAAAGGATTGAAAATGAACTTCTGTTAGAGACACAGATCTAAGCACAATTAAGGTTTTTACTCTCTTTTTGCAACTTCATATATTACTATTGATTACATTAGTTACCCTTCTCCTTGTTCAGATAAAATACCCAACAAAATCAACTTAAGGAAAGAAAGATGTATTTGGGGCCACAGTTGGAAGGTTGTAGCCGGAAAGGAATGGTGGCGGGAATTTGAGGCAGCTGGCTACAGTGCAGCCATAGTCAGGAGTCAGAGAATGAGGAATGCTGGCACTCAGCTGGCTTCCACCTTCTTATTTAGTCCAGGGCCCCAGGTGGAATGATAATACCTACATCAAGGGTGGGTCTTCTGACTCCATTAACTAAATCTAGAATCTGCCTCATAGTTGTGCCCCTGGAGTTTGTCTTCTGGGTGATTCTAGATCCTGTCAAGTTGACAGTATTAATCATTACATTGACCGTGAAGAATATAAAATATGGTCATTACTTCTAAATAACCCCAACACAATTAAAAACGTTGCTGATCCTTACAATATCCATTAGCTCATCAAGTAATTGCCTTCCATGTAGTCTGTATCAGGCAGACATTTTAATTCCATAGGACAATACACACAGTGGCAAAAACACTGTGCAGTTTATTGACTTAAAGAAAACAGATACACAAAATAATATTCTGAACTTTAAGAGGAACAGAGTCACAGCTTGATTGTCTAAATAAATAAATAAATGGAAACCTCATCCTGTGACAGTTATTTTCACATATTCTTGAGTTTGTTATGATGTATTAAATAAATGATGCTGTGTTAAATTCAGGTACTGCAGCCATGGTTTTTATTGTCCCAATTAAAGTTTCTCGATAATGTGAATGTAAACCATTAAAAAACAAATATCACCATGTACAGGTGCTAGTGAGTATCATTTCAAAATATCTACAAGAAAACTTTATATTTGGAATGCATACATCCTTTGGGATCTCTCTCAGAGCTAAATGTTGCTTAGGTCAAAGCAATATTACCTAATTAAACACCATAGCATGCTGTCACACTTTTCTATTAGTTAGACAAATAGCCTTTTTATTTTATTTTTTAACAACTCTACCAACCCAAAATATTCTCTCTAAGTCTAAACTTAACAGCTCATACAAAGCAGCTCCATGAGCTTGCTCATCCTTGTTTCTTCCTGTGTTATTTTTTCTCCTTTCTCTAGGGCAGTTTTTCTCAACCTGTGGGTCAAGAAACCCCTTTGAGGGGTCACATATCGGGTATTTACATTATGATTCATAACAGTAGCAAATTTACAGTTATGAAGTTGCAATAAAATAGTTTTATGGCTGAGAGGAGTGAGCACAATATGAAGAACTGTGTTAGTGGCAACATTAGGAAGGTTGAGAACTGCTGCTCTAGGGTATCCCACAGCTATGTATCTGTTACCTTTGAGGCTTCTAAGCAGAGTGTTTTACATTCTGAATGTCTTTGGATCTGAGGAAAGTGGTATCTACATAATTAGGTATCTTGGAGAAGGGACCTGTTTACATGCCACATACGTCTATACGAAGAGCCGGAAGGTAATTTCGTGGGATGTTTTTAGAAACCCTTCGCATACAACACAGTTTGATGAGATAAACTTTTCTACTTGTGGCACCACATCAGCATTCAGACAGTTTCTAGATTCAGACGGTTTCAGGGTTCCAGATTTGAAGTATGTTCAACTTACGTAGAGAAGGTAGGGTATAGGAGACTGTAGGAGGAGCTTCCGTTGCTCTCTTCTGGAAGTTCTGCATATTGTTGCTCATCGCCTCCCCTGGGCAGAGCACATCACATGATGGCAACAAGACAGGCTGGCGAGCAGCCTTTACTCAGTGCAGAGCCATGAAGAAATCAGATTTCTCGGCCAACGTTTGTTTCCAGATGCCTTTTAGCTGTTCCCAGGGGGAAACAAACAACAAATTTATCTTTAAACAATAAATATTTGTCTCACACAAGGCTATTAAAACTTATGATAACCTCTACAGATCTCTCTTAATTAATTCTTTACATAAGAAAAGTTATTTTGAGATAAAGTGATAAAATACAGTTCAAAGTTGCTGCATACCTTGTACCAAACTTCCTCTGCTGTGTAAATCTAAGACAACCACAATTCACTTACAACAAAAACCCAAACAATTAACACTGGCACAATGCCGTTATAGATTTCACCGTCTTTTGCATTTCACCACTCTTTCCCCTAATGAGCTTTTATGTTTTAGGCAACCCCCCCCTCCGCCCTGCCCCGCCCCATGCCTTTCTCTCATTACTATCTCCATCTTCCATTCCCTCTCTTCCTATTCCTTCTCTAAATTTTCTAATTTCTAAACATTAAAATGTTTCTTGACACCCGTATGTAACCACTGCTCAGAGACCATTGGTTTCATAAAGTCATCTGCGACACATGTGACAAACACCCTCGGAGCTCCACTCAGCCGAAGCTTGGAGAAGAAATTATAAGAGGATGATGTATGGGAGCTCTGAGCTCTCACCCCATCGCATGCATGACACTGCACATGTGCTAACACATTATTTTTAAATTTATTTATTATTTTACATACGACCACAGGACCACAGCCTTCTCTCCCTCCTCTCCTCTCACTCTCTCCCCCCAACTTCCCTTCACCCTTCCGTCAATCCATCCCTTCTCCATATCCACTCAGGAAGGGGCAGGGCTTCCATGGGCATCAGCAAAGCATGGCATATGAAGTTGCTATAAGACCAAGCACCTCCCCCTGTTTTGAGGCTGGGCAAGGCAATCCAGCATGAGAAATAGGTTCTCAGGAGCCAGGGACAGCCCCTGCTCCCATTGTTAAGAATCCCAGAAATAGACCAAGTTACACAACTCTCATACACACACACACACACACACACATACACACACACACACACACACACACACACACACACACACACATACACACACATACACACACATACACACACACACACAGAGGGCCTAGGTCAGTCCCATGCAGGCTCCCTAGTTACTGGTTCAGACTCAGTGAATCCCCATGAGCCAGCCTAGTTGTTACTGTGGGTTTTCCAGTGAAGTCCCTGACCCCACTGGCTCCTACAATCCCTCGTCCTTCTTAGCAGGACTCCTCAAACTCAGCCCAATGTTTGGCCATGGGTCTCTGAATCTGCCTCCATCAGTTACTAGATAAAGACTCTCTGATGACAACCAGGGTAGTCACCAATCCAATCATAGAAGATGGCTAATTCAGGCTATGCGTCCACTACTGCCAGAAGTCTTGGCTGGGGTCATCCTTGTAGACTTGTGGAAGTTTCCCTTGCATCAGGTTTCTACCAGACCCGGAAAGCCCTCTTTCCAGTCATCTCTCATCACTTTCACCCTCTGCTCACCCTCCCAGCCCAGTCTCCCAAGCTCCCATGCCTACCAGCCCCTAGTCTAACCAGGAGATCTCTATTTCCCCTTCCCAGGAAGGCCTATGGGGATGTACTAGCACATCCTTAAAGGTTGTATAAGGAAAACATGTTGTCTTTCGCTGCACTTGAAGAAAACCAAATCTCTGATAAATTATACAGTTTATGGACCATGTTGTTTGTGAAGAAAGAATCTCTTCTCTACTTATTCTCAGCCACCAAACAGATGGATAAAAGCCACAGAGACAAGAATGTGGCCATGCACTTCTAGAGCAGGGATCTATATAAACAACATCAGAAGTCACTGAGAGAAGCATTCTTACAGATAAACAATTTTCAGATGAGAAAAGCAGGAGGCCATTTTAATCCCCTGCCTTCATTCTTAACTGTATAGCCTTCCCCTATTATGGCAAAGCCTTGTGTTTAGTTCTCAGAAGCAAGCTAAAAAGCAAAGTGTTCGGAAGAGCAGGACTTGAGATTCCCAAATGTGATGCTGTCCAAAGCCTGAATTTCTGACTCTGAGTCAGATTTACTGCCTGCATTTCTTCAAGACCTTTGCAAATCTGATTTCTTCACAGCAGCCTTGCTTTTGAACTAATTCCTTGACATTCTAGCATTTTCTTACCAGGCTTGAAAATTAAGCTGTGTGCTTCTCCCAAAAACATACCCTGTGTCTGCCAGGGGAATGGGCCAGGCTCCTTGCTGGTATGATCTGAGATCCGGTTTAGAATAAATCTATTCTGTTAGTACAGCAGTTCTCAAAATGACAGTCCACAGGCTGTCAGCATCAGCCTCCTCATTTGGGACCTTGTTAGATATGCAAATCCTCAGTGTCTCTAGCCCAGTCCGCTCATCAGATGTTCTAGGTGAGGACACAGTAATCTTTTAGCAAGCCGCCTATGATTTCAATGCGTGCCAAAGTTTAAAATTACTGCATTAGTGTCCTATCTGTTTTCTTCTTGTGATGCCTGTTGGCACAATCGATTAAATTCGGAAGGACTGTGTCCAACAACTCAGCAATTTAGCGGGCTGGATGACCCTGGCTCCTTGTTCAGCCTCTGTGCTTTTTCATTTATTCATTTTTAAGAATACACCAAAGAGCTATAATCTAGTTCTCATTTTTCTGTGTTTGCTGATGAGTAACAAATAGAGGGCTGTGCTATCCCATGCTAATCTTAACTGTCTGACTAATGCTTAGCAATGGCTTTTGCACTAAGGTTGTCCTTGTGATTACCAGCCTCTTCATCTTCTTTGGATTTAAACTGCAATATTCTAGCACGTTTGTATTCCATAAATCACTGGGGCATGGATTGAATGTTGCATGCTCATCTATCTATAATTAAACTTAATACAGATTTAACCATTAGGAAACTCTCATGCTTTGAGAATTGCTATAATCAAAGAAGGCATGACCTTTATTCTAATAAGCAAAGGTTTTTTTCTCTTGAAGCGTTGGAAGCCAAGGAATGAGATATAGCTTCCTTGTTATATACAAATCTTCCACATATGAAGATTAGTAGTCCAGAAGAGTCTGAGTATCTTCAAGACACAGGTGGTGGCCTAGGCAAGCATTAACCATGGAGATGGAACTGACAACTCATATACTGGCCTGACAAGAACGGAGGAAAGTAGCTACATACCAGAAGTGTCACACTGAAAACATTCTTTGGAAGTACTATTGTAATTCTCATCAGAAAAGAAATTGATGAGCTAAATAAAGTAAAAAGAAACACTGGAGATAATAGCCTTATCAAGCAAGTTATCATTGTGGGCAAGTGAACTGTAGACAGAAGATCTTCCTGCTAGTCTAAGCATTGCAGCTTCTCACCTCTATTCCCTTGAAAATCTGTATTGTCTCTCTGTATATCACATGCAAGTCCTATAAGAGAGAGAAAAGAAATGCCTAAGACCCCTAGATGGAATGATGCCATGGCTATTGATTAAACGTGAGTGTGGTATACAGTGCTAAAATGTTAATTTGATAGAAGTTAGAACCACTAGAGAGATGGGCTTCTGGCATGTCTGTATCATTTCAATTTAACTGGGAAGTCCACCTGTTGTGGGTGGTACCATCCCTTAAGCAGGGGACCCTGAACTGTATAAGAATAGAGAAAGTAAGCTGAGTACTATCATATTTACATTTCATAATTTCTTATGACTATGGATATGATGTGACCAGTTGCTTCAAGCTCCCAATACCTTGACCTGCTCTTATAGACTGTAACTTAGAACTGTAAGCTAAAATGAACACCCCTTCCCATAAGTTGCTTTTGCCAGAGTATTTAATCATATTTTCTCCAGTTTTACTGGGAGATCACATTTACTACACAATTCCATAAAAACAAAGAGAATTTGAAGTATGCAAGGCATTGTTGGAGAGAGCAATTTACAAGTGTGTGTGAGTCAACAGGAAGCCCATGCTTTATTTGTACACTTTTATGTTATTAGCCACGGCTTCATCCAGGTCACTTCACTTCTGGTCTGCCTCTTTACAAAATATTTAGGGCTGTATTAAGGAAAGCTGCAAGCCCACGACTTCTTAATACATTTCTTAGAAACTTCCTATACATCTGTAGTTACTTATAAATAATTTACAATAGGCATCCAAAGTGCATAGGGGAAAATTCGGAACGCCTTAACACCACGCAAAAACCTACAGGCAACTAAGGAATGCTGAGAGCGGGAGAAATAGTTTTCCCCAGGAAGGACCACACCAATTGGTTATCTAATATCAAATGAACAACCCTGAAAACATGCACACAAGTAACATTATACAGACTGAGAAAGTTATATTTAGGAATATGTATAGATATACAGATGCATGTAAGCATGTAACAATAATTAATGAAAAATGAAGCCATGAATTTGAAGGAGAACAGAGAGGAATATATGAGAAGGTTTGGAGGGAGGAAAGAGAAGGGGGAAATGGTATAATTATAATCTCAAAAATAAAAGAAATGATTAAGAAATAATTTACTAAAAATATCAAGGGGATGGAAATATAAATTTGTATAACCACTATGGAAAACTGTTTGCTAGAATTCACTAAAGCTTAGCATACACATACAATTGCTTTGGTAGCATCAGTCCTCCATAGATACAAGTCAGAAACACAAGCATATACACACCAAAAGGTGTGCACTAGAATGTTCATAACAGGCAGTGTAGGATTACCAGAAATTACAACTGACCCAAATGAAGATGAATTGAAGATATAAATTAATGTTATCTACTCATGTATTGATTACTATTAGTGATGACAACTTATTATCTATAGGACTATTTAAGAAGAACACATTGCACAAATAAGCTATTCAGTATGGTAAATCATGTGTAGAAGAGAATGTTAGAAATGGATTTAGAAAAGTATCCAAAGGAGGCAACATTCATCAATGCTGTTGGACATCAGTATAAAGAATAAGCCGGCACTGACTAGAATGATACCAAAGTGAAGCCTCTAGGGAGCTAGTACTTGTTTCAGTCTTGTTCTGGTTACATGGTGTATTCCTTTTGTAGAGCTACTGAGCTATTACACCATACCCTGTGTAGTTTCCTGTAAGTACAGTAAACATTCAAAAGAAGTCTATGTAGGTAAGCGTGGTAATCTATGTCTATATCCCTATGTTTAGGGGAGGCTAAGATAGGACTGTTGGGTGAAGTCAGCCTGGGCTACATAGCAACATCCTTAAAAAGCTAGAGAACAAAAGCATTTCAGGGTTAAGTTAGATGAATTCAAGGGGTCTGCTAGCTGTTATAATCCTGATCCTGAGATGTCATTACTGTTGAGATGAGGCTTCACCAATGTGACAAAGCGAGGTGGACGGACTGAATCTATTCCCTTCAGCCGCATAGGTCTGCCTTTGCCCTGACACACCTCAGTGTGACTTTGCTTATATCCAGCACAATTTATACAGGGTGGTACTCAACAGCCAAGTGTTCAAAATTTTTCTGAACAGTGCAGTTTCAAGAAACTTCCACTGGGTGGCAAGGATGCTATTTCTTGCAGTCTTCATGCTTAGGCTTTCTCCTGCCTTCCTCCCTAATTTCTTTCCCAATGTACACATTTTCTTTTCCATAGCCATTGAAAACTAGAGAATGTAATTTTATGTATCATAATGTTCCTAATAACTGCTCCACGTCCCAATTAACTTATAGAACTGATATATAGCTTGAGAACACTAAAGAAATTAGGAAGGAAAAATAAGAGATCTGTATTGAAACAGAATTTCTTAAAGTAGAAAATTAGAATAAGAAGTGAATAGGGAGTGGAATAACAGCTGAAAAGGTTGCAGAATGATGGAATAAACAATGATGTGTCTTTTTGAGATGCCTCCATCCTTTTTAAAAATCGGCCTGGGTATCTGGTAAAACCAGAATGCATTTACATTGGCACTAGTTTCGAAATGGTAAAGAGCACCCTTCCCCACCACAAACAGCTGCTGTTACTCTTCCATTGTGTATCCACCTACTTTTGCAATGTGATGCATTTAATAACTCCCAAAAAGGGATGAACAATGTTGCTGCATGATGGCTTCCATCTGTAATCTCAGCACTCAGGTGGTTGAGGCTACTCCCATCTACCTAGTAACTCCCAAAGCTACATAGCCAGACCTTGTATCAAAAGAGGTGAGAGGAGAGCAGTTCCTCTAGTTATTTAAGTTGAGTTGGTACATTTTACCAGTAAAGGGCATCATAGATGCATTTCTAGCTCTGAACTTGGGACTCAAGAGTCCTTGAACAATTCTGCTGTCTTTCTTGGATGACAGCTTTTGTCCTGTGAATTAGATTGAGCTTTCAGGTTGGGAGATGAGTTGCCCTGCAGAACAGCCATTCCAAGTGGCCCACTCAGCCCACTTCTAGCTTTTCTACCCACAAATGACTATCAGTAAATAAGCGAGGCTTGACAAGAGAACTGGAGCTTCATTTTCAGCAGAACCATAGGATGACACAGAGACTTGCTAGCAAGAGTCATTGTTTTAAGCCACAGGACTCTGGGGTGGCTTTTTACTTTAGTGATGTTTAACCTGCAAGAATGTCAAACTCAGGCACTTAGTCTCTACTAACATGTCTCCCTGTAGTGTTGCTATGTGGCTAAAGCTGTAACTTAGAAGTCCTGGTAACAGTAGGAAAACTGGAGATTGAGAATGATTACTCTTGAGGTGTTACTATTCCTATATATGCTCTTACAGGATTTTAAATATCATAATTGACAAGTTGGTATTAGTTGTAAATGGTGAATTTGGTTCAGTCTCTAGTCGATGCAAAAGGTGACTGGGAGGTTCCAACACACTGGGTGCTCCACCCAGGCCCACATTGTAACTGGTCGTTTAGGTCTTCCCAAAAGCATCTGAGAAGGTTTCCTTGTGCAATCTTGTGGGCATTCTCCATAGTTAAAAGTTATAGAAAGAGTATAGGTGACCAAGAGACAGATCATTGATTAATAAATAGATTGAATGGTAGACAAAACTAAGTGAAGATACATATGTTCTTTATTTGTTAAAAGCTCTCCATTTTACATATTGAAGTTTCTGAATTTATCACATGAATTATAATTACATTCTGGGGTTTTCTTCTGTGCTAATTTGTAATGTTTTGAAGGTGTGCATGTGTGTGAGTGTGTGTGTGTGTGTGTGTGTGTGTGTGTGTGTGTTTGCATTTGCTTTTGTGTGCATATGGTTGGTTCTGTGCTTTGGATATGATCATTAAAAATAGTTTGTCTTCATTTTAAAATTGAAATTCTTTATCAAAAGAAGTTATCGTGTCTACCTATCTTGTTAAGTGTTTTTGGTATTTTTTGTCATAAGTAGTTACTGAATTTTACTGTTTTCCTCAATCAATTCTGTAGTTTCTTGAAATGTGGATCATGACCCTCTATGGGATCACAAAACTGAATGTGAAGACTGTAAAAAATATGGCAACAGCAAAAGGTTTCTGAGTATATAGTGACCCAAAACTGATTGAAAATCAAATATATAATGAATCTACTGTGTGTCTGGCAGTATTCATCCATGTTAAATTGCAAGATTTCATTGCAGCCTTCGTTCTGGATAGACAACATGCACACTTTGTGCTGTGCATGTCACCAAAGCAGACAATGACAGTGAGCACTGTCCAGAACCTGTGACCTCAGAATCAAGTCTATTGTATGATGTGAACTGCAACATTTTAACTGTACATACCAGTTCCTACTTAGAATTGCATTGTTAGAATATTTGATTTCCAAAAGTATATCTGAGTTGCTGACTTGAGTTTCATTTTTAAAAATATAATAAAAAGGAATTGCATCTTGGGATTATGCCAAAATTCCAACAACTTTTATAATAACTCTAAACATAACTTCTTTAGTATACAGTCACACAAAAAATGTGTTCTCAGAATTTATTATTATAAAAATCAAAGTAATGATCAATTTTACAAAACATTGAAGATGCTCTGAACCCTAGAATATCAAATATTCAGCCATAATTTAATTCTTTATGTAAAACAAGCAAGCACTTTGAGCTCTATAGTATGTAGACTTGTGTTTCACCTGCAATAAATACTAAAATTTTAAGTCCGATAGAGAATTGGTTAAATATATATTTGTTATCATTTATTATCAGTAAGTTTAATTGCATACATAGCTTATATGCTTACATACCTAGGTTGTATATGTATATATGTATACCAAGTGTCTTTGGTGAAAGGGTCATGAATGGGAAGTTTAAGAACTGTTGTTCCAGTTCTTAAGACCATTTCCTGAATATAACACCAGTAGCACAGAGACTGAGAGCGGCAATTAATAAATGGGACCTCCTGAAACTGAGAAGCTTTTGTAGAGCAAAGGACATGGTCAATAAGACCAAACGACAGCCTACAGAATGGGAAAAGATCTTCACCAACCCCACATCTGATAGAGGGCTGATCTCCAAAATATATAAAGAACTCAAAAAGCTAGACATCAAAATACTGAACAATCCAATTAAAAAATGGGCTACAGAGCTTAACAGAGAATTATCCACAGAAGAATCTCAAATGGCTGAAAGACATTTAAGGAATTGCTCAACATCCTTAGTCATTATGGAAATGCAAATCAAAACAACTCTGAGATACCATCTTACACCTGTCAGAATGGCTAAGATCAAAAACACTGAAGACAGCTTATATTGGAGAGGATGTGGAGCAAGGGGCACACTCCTCCACTGTTGGTGGGAATGCAAACTTGTACAGCCACTCTGGAAATCAGTATGGTGGTTTCTTGGAAAGTTGGGAATAATTCTTCCTCAAGACCCAGTTATACCACTCTTGGGCATATACCCAAGGAATGCTCAATTTTACCACAAGGACACAAGCTCAACTATGTTCATATCAGCATTATTTGTAATAGCAAGAACCTGGAAACAATCTAGATGCCCCTCAACTGAAGAATGGATAAAGAAAATGTGGCACATATATACAATGGAGTACTACTCAGTGGTTAAAAAAAAAAACAATGATATCATGAAATTTGTAGGCAAATGGATGGATCTAGAAAATGTCATCTTGAGTGAGGTAACCCAGACTCACAAAGACAGACATAGTATGTACTCACTCATAAGTGGATACTAAATGGGAGGGAAGGGATGGCCAGACTGCAACCCACAACTCCAGAGAGGCTAGCTAACAGGAAAAGACTCTAGGAGGGACACATGGATGACCCCGTGAAGGAGAAGTGGATGAGATCTACATGAGTGGACTGGGTGTGGGGGGATGGCAGAGGGCGAGGAGTGGGGGGATGAGAACATAAGGAAATGGGAGGGTCAAGCTGAAACAGGGACAGATGGGAGGGTAGGGAGGAAGATACCATGATAGATGAGGACATCATGGGAATAGGAAGAGGCAGGGTGCTGGGGAGGCTCTCAGGAATCCACAAGCTTGACCCCATCTTGGTATGCTGGCAGTGGTACAGAGGGTGCCTGGACCGGTCTACTTTGGTGACCAGCCTAGCAAATAACCTAGCTGTCATCATAGAGCCTTTGTCCAGTGACAGATGGAAGCAGATACAGAGATCCATGGCCAGGCACCAGACTGAGTTCCGGGAATCCAATTGATGAGAGAGAGGAGAGGTACTGCAGGCGAGGGATGTCGAGATCATGATGGGAGGATGTGCAGAGATGACAGACCACAATAGCAGAAATCCATGAACTGTGGACTGATGGCTGTGGAGCCCCCTTGGGACTGGATTAGGCCCTCTGGACACAGAAGACGATTGTTTGGCTCTAACTGTTTGGGG